>JASDQU011104898.1:0-24529 GCA_032191745.1 Picea mariana
GGTACTCAATTGGCTCATAGCTCATCCTATCATCCTCAATCTGATGGACAAACCGAGATAGTGAACAAATGTCTGGAAGGATACCTTCATTGCTTTGTCTATGATAAACAAACACAATGGTTCAAATGGTTACCCTTGGCAGAATGGTGGTATAACACTTCCTTTCATACTGCAAAAAAAATGACACCATTTATGGCACTTTATGTATACCACCCTCCTTCCATCACTTCTTCTCTAAAATAAAAATCTAAGGTTCAAGCAGTGGAAGATCACATCGAGAATCAAAAACAAGTTCTCCAAATCTTAAAGGACAACCTAACCATGGCACAGAATCACATGAAACGACAAGCAGATCAACATCGTAGTGAAAGAAGTTTTGAAGTAGGGGATTGGGTGTTTTTAAGACTACAACCATACAAACATATGTCCCTCAAGCAAGCCAAGAAGGATAATAAATTATCACCAAAGTACTATGGCCCTTATAAGGTTTTACAAAATATTGGTACTATGGCATACAAATTGGAGCTTCCTGCATCTTCACGAGTACACCCAGTTTTCCATTTTTCATTCTTAAAGAAGGTTATAGGCGACAAGATCCCAGTTCAAACTATATTGCCAGAACTTGATGAGGAATGAAAAATCATATTGGAGCCTGAAGCCATCATTGACACAATAATTCGCCAGTTGAGGAATAGATCCATTTCAGAGTATCTCATTAAATGGAGGAAACTACCGGCTGAAGATTCCACTTGGGAAGATGAGTCTTTTATACAGAAGCATTCAGAGTTACTCAAGCGTTGCAAACAACACTTGTCTCAAGGGGAGGGGCATGTTAAGCCCTAATATTGGCTCATTACCCCTTAATTGGGGCATATTATATTAGTAATGTTATTTTATTTATGTCGTCTTTAGGCCATTAGTTGTAATTATACCTCCTAGTCTCCTATATATACCAAGGAGACATTTTCATTTTGAATCATCTTGTACTTGAACATTTAAGTGGGGTAAAATGAGGTTGCCCCCTCGAAGAGGCTTATTATCTGAAATGATCTCTTTTTCAAGGTGTTGAGTACTTTTTCTGAGGTTTTTCTATGCTATATTGATATTTGGTTCTTAACATAGTCTCCCATGTTGATTAGTTAAAAATTGCTTTTCGAACCAAATGGGGGACTTATGCTTACATGAAAAATCCTTTTGGATTAATCAATGCAAGGGAAACCTTCCAGAGAGTCATGGACATAGATTTGAGAGGACTCATTGGGTAATGTGTAGTTGTATATCTAGATGATATTACTGTACTATCCAATAACATGGTTGATCATATTACTCATCTGAGGAAAATTTTCAACAGATGCAAAAGGTATGGAATTTCACTCAACCCCAAGAAATTTGTTTTCCTTGTTGATGAAAGCAGGTTGCTTGGTTTCGTTGTATCCAAAGAATTCATGATGATAGAACCCAAAAGGAATGAAGTAATATCTAAAATAAATCCTCCGCATTATAAGAAATCTATGCAATCCTTTTTGGGTAAAATAAATTTCGTGAGGAGATTTGTTCCCAGTTTTGCTGAAACTGTAAAACCGCTCCAAGACATGAATAATAAAGATGCATATTTTAAATGGGGACCTAAAGAGAAAGAAGCATTTGAAAATATAAAAACATAAATAATTCAATATCCAACATTAATGAGTCTCGACTTCAACAAAGATTTTAAATTGTACACATTTGTTTCCAATATTACATTTGCAACTGTCTTGACAAAGAAAAATCAAGATGGGAATGAATACCCCATCACCTTTATAATTTATGAGTTGCAAGGAGAGGATTTAGATTACCCTAAAGTTGATAAAAAAACCTATGGTGTTTTCAAAGTGGCCAAACACTTTATACCTTGCCTCATTAAATCCAAAACCAAAGTGATTGTCCCTTACCCAACTGTAAGAAATCTCTTAGTACATAAAGATCTGGGAGAAAATAGATCAAACTGGATAACATCCCTTCAGGAATATGACCTTGAAATCAAACCTGTTAATATTGTCAAGGGGTAAGGGATATTCAAGCTGGTATCTGAATCGATACATGAAAATATGGGGGAGGATGAATTTTACGAAGATCAAAGTCTATTTGAGAGAGAGGTTTTCTATATCCCTGCCACTGGGGACAAATGGTTTTATGGGATGAAATATTATCTGACTCATGTAATTTCTCCCCATTATTTATATCCTAAGAAGAAGAGATCCATTAGACTTAAGTATGTACAATATCAACTCATCCAAGGAGTGCTTTGCCACAAAAACTATGATGGTGTTTATTCGAGATGGCTTGAAAAAAAAGACATTGATAAAGTCCTATCCCAACTTCATGATGGAGGAAATTTTAGAGGTGACACTAAATCCCATAAAATACTTAGATTTGGCTATTATTTTTCCACCTTGTTCAAATAATCTCACACATATGCAAGAAAGTGCTAGGAATGTCAAAAATAAGCTAGAAAGGAGAAGAAGCTTGTGTTTCCCATGCAACCTATTACCATTGAATGCCCTTTTCAACAATGGGGTTTGGATGTGATAGTAGAAATTAATCCAAACTCTTCTTAGTTATACAAATATATAGGGACATCTAATGATTACTTCAAAACATGGACATAATCAACACCTCTCAAAGAAATCAATGAAAATTAGGTGATATCATTCCTTGTGTTATTGTTCCAAGAAACTCTTTGAGGTTGTAGGTCAAAGATGCTTGGTAACTTGAAGAAAACTTGTTTTTGTGTTTATGTATGTGTGGAACAATGAGATAACTCAATTACAGTATGGCATTTAGACAGTAAAAATGAAAATCAAATAAACCAGTGCTCTCAAGGATTAATGATCAGAAGATAGCTTTTAGTGGGTGAGAAAACAATGTTTATAAACCGAATACAAAGTGTAGGGTTTAATAAACAATGATAAGCAACTTAATATGAAGTTATGAGCTAACCAATGAGATAAAAATCATTCTGTAGCTAAAACTACTTAATAAAAAGTACATAAGGAAAATGAGAATTTGACATCAATAGAGAGAGAAAACTGTGATTTGTATTATCATAGTAAAAGTCTGTTTACAACATAATATAGTTTTCTATCCATAATCGAACCCCCTTCTATTAAAATCATAGGCTTTTATAACCTTTTACAATAAGTCTAAGAATCCTAAAAAACTGGATCTGGATTTCTAATTATAGAAAAATAGAGTAATAACTGAGTACAATAAGCTAAACTAAATCCGATTACTTATGGATCGAACTGTCTTCAAAGCTTGTCTTCAACATCTGGTCTTCATCCTTGCTATGTTTCTGATGTGTCATGGGGGAAAGGACACATGTCTTTAGTAGTCAAAACACTTTCAATAGCTGTGAACGAAACTTTAGTTGACCAATTAAACATTCTCTTCCAAAACCTCCATGAATCTTTGAACTGAATATTTTTTGATTTGGTGATTCATCTTTTAGATGTCCTCTTATCCTTTAAATCACCCAAAAACCACTTTGTTCGAGCTTAGATCTTCAAAATCCTTATTCTGCGGTTTCACCATCTATTTCACCTTAGGTTTTACTAGTTAGTTGATGAAAGCTCTACTTTTCAACAACTAATTGATTATAATTGTGCCTTTTATACTGGTGAAAGCTTTGTTTCTTTAAAAAAGGAACACTTTCATATTCAAAACAATTGTTTCATCAAAAATCATTCGTTATTTGATTGATCTCCTTGCAAATTAACAACAACCTGTGCCAACACCTGTAAATTTGGATGTGTGGGAATTTTTCCCTTTACTTTTTTGATTTTCCTCTTCAAGCACTTAGCCAATCACCATAAACTATTATAATCCTTTGTGATATTTTTCTTTTTCTTCTTCTCTTTTACACTTTCTCATGCCAGCTTCTCAAATGCTACATTGGTCTTTGCAATTTTTTTTGACAAAGCTTTGTATCTTGCCTTTATCACCCTTTCTAGAACCTCTTGTTGTGTTATTCCCTCTTTCAATTCCTTAATCTTCTGTGTTTTATTTGATTTCTTATTCTTGAGGTTTCACCTTCATCTTTGGAAGTAAAGACTTCAAATTCCTGTGTAGGTTCTATGGAGTATTCTGGACTTTGGATGGCTAGACTTTCATCTTCCTTTTCTAGTTCTATGTCTAAATCTGTGTATGGCAGATTTAGAGCATTTGTTTTTTTAACTGTGGATTGCTCTGAGTTTGTTTCAAAATCTAATTTCTTTTTAGCTTTCTTGGGCTTTATGCTTGAATTTTTGTCTTTTGGTGGCTTTGGGATATCTCTTCTTCTCCTTGAGCTACTCTAAGGAGTTGATTGTTTCTTGCCTGCTTTCTTCTTTTCATTTATAGGTTGAGTTTGGGTCTCAAAACCCTCCTAGAAAAGAAAATGCTGCAAAGTTCTTTCTCTTTGTCTCAATTCTTCTAAAATGATCATTTTAATCAGGCCATAATGAAAAAGGGAATTTTTTATAATAAATGGTTCGGCTTTGATCTTATTACACACCTTGGTTAGGATTTTATGCAGAAAGAAAGGCAAATTTAGAAGGACCTTCCCTGTGAAGTGATCTAAGAGTCTAAAATGATATAACATTAACTTGTCATACCTGCCCTCTGAGGTTAAGTATAACTGAATGCCTTTGAACAAATCCTTCCATTCATCTTTAAGGTAAGAAACATGGATACTTTTCTTCCAGGTTATACTTTGGAATTCTATCTTGAGGTATGATCTAAAATCCAAGTTCTTGGTCACTGTTGTTTTAAACTAATTTATGCAACTTCATCAACTATTAGTTCCAGTGAGCCCAATGTAGCCTTCCTTCCATCGTAAGATTTTGCAAACACCTCTGCAATTGCCTGGTGATAGCCTTCCTGCAACCTTTCCACATATGTCATACAACCTGCATCTAAGAAACGCTTCTGCACCTCTGGATAAGACTGCAAGAAGGATAAATTGTCTAATTCTTTCCTTAGAAGTCGTCCTCCTTGATTCCTTGCATTCTGCAACTTAATCACCAGCTAATTTTTCACACGGTTAAAACAACAAACTTCTTAGAAAGGAAAGGTTATTGCTGGTGAAAACAACCTGTATTATTGATGAAACATGAAACCCCATAATAGAATTTTTCAAATGCCGTGAGTTTAAAATGGGAAATGGTGATTTGATTTGATGTCGTTAGCCAACTAGTACTTTTACCCTCTGGTTGCAATGATGATTAAGCATGTGTCACGTCTTTAAACCCTTCTGTGTCTACCCCATGAAATTCATGAGCACAATCTATCATGATGTCCTGATAAACGTGAGGAAAAGGTGTCATCACACATTTGAGTCCATTAACTATCCATGATGATTGCATGACATGTGTTCGATGTATCCTTGTTGGGTTTCTGGAGTCGTTGGAGGAAAACTTGTGTTAACGCTTTCATCGGCTCGCTTACTACCGAGAGTACACTTTAGCCATTGAAACCTAAGAATTTCACCAACTAATTTCAACTTTGAAACATATGTTAGCTGGTGAAAAGATTTTTTCTCGATTTTTTGAAAAGACCTTTTGATGATCGTTTTATTTCTATGATAACATCTTAGATCCTATATTTTGACACTTCTAAACTTTAAAAATTATACAGGACCCTGATTTATGATCATACTATCACCTACAAAAAAGGAACAAAATGATTGACTCATTTTGAGAGATAAACATTTGGCTCCATCTGGGATGGAGACTTCCCTGTGAGGTTTCCAAGAACCTAGTTTGACTCAATAGCCTTATTTACAATTTGAAATCAACACTGATTTTACTCAGTATTCCATTGGGTATGGGGTTATTGAAAAAAACAAAAAAAGAAAAATTGAAAAGGATATGTACAAATAAAGAGGCTTTAAAGAAAGCCTTATGAAAAGTAGAGTTTCAGAAACCACCCATTAAATGGGCCATCTGATACTTCTTCACCTGCAATATCTTGGAGGACAAAAGTATTGTTCTACTGAGCTGATGCTATGACAAATGGACCTGTCCAGAGTGCATCAAACTTGACATGTTTTCCCTTTTCCTATCTTGCTGCATCCCATTTCAGAACCAAATCCCCTGCCTGGAAAATATATGTCTTAACTTTTCTGTCAAAAATTTCTTTCATCTTCTTTTGGTGTAACTCGGTCTTTTCCAGAAAGTTGTTCTCTTTCTTGCTGCAACTCTACCAAATTGTGGATCCTTCTAGTTAAATCATTTGGCTTAGATTCAACTTCTTGTAAAAATTATGCAACTGGGAGTGCAAGTTGAACAAGAAAGATGGCTTCAGTGCCATATACCAACTGAAAGGGAGATGTGCCAATTGAATTTTTATTTGTAACTCTATCAACCCACAAAGAAAATTTCAATTTGGAATCCCATCTCTCGGTATTTTGGTCAAGCAACTTCTTAATGATTCTAACTAAGCTTTTATTTGATGATTCTGCTAAGCCATTTCCCTGTGGATAGTAAGAAGTAGAATGTACTAGCTGAATTCCCATCTCTTCACATAATTTTAGCAAGTGTTTATCATTAAACGCAACAACATTGTCTGTGACTATTCTCTTAGGGTAGCCAAATCTAGAGAATATGTTTTCTTGCAGAAAATTAATGATGACAGTGTGATTAGCATTTCTTGTAGGAATGGCCTCGATCCATTTGGTAAAATAATCAGTAGCCACAAGGATCCATTTATGCTGATTGCTAGAAGGAGGATGAATCTCACCTATGAAGTTCAAACCCCATTGCTGGAAAGGACCCGTGACCACGACAGGTTTGAGGGGAAGAGAGTTTGGCTGTCGTTTTCCTGCAAACCTTTGACACTTGTCACATGTTTTCACAAATTGACACACATCTGAAAATAAGGATGGCCAATAGTAACCAGCTCTTAGGATTTTATGAGCCGTAGTCTTCCAATAGTGATGCCCTCCACATTCACTATTATGAAACTCAATCATGATTTTAGCTGATTCCTCTTGGGTTATGAACCTCAAGAGTATCCCTGTGAGATTTTTCCAAAACAATAAGTTATCACTAATGCATAAATTTATGGCTTTGAGATTTAAATCTCTCCCTTGTGTTTTTTTCAAATCTGAAGGAACTGATAAATTCTGCAGAAAATAAGTAATGTGACTATACCATTCACAATCAGCTAGGTGAGGAGAAACCTACAAATTGTCACCACCTCTGTCTTCTGAAATCTGAATGTCTTATGCATTCATGCCCACAAAATTTATCTCAAGCAACTTACATTTTTCTTCTGCAAGGAGCTTGGCAAGACCTTGACCTTTCACAAGTTTGTTGGCTTGATCTCAACATCGAATTCAATTAACATTGCTATCCACTTACTCCTTTTTCCATCTATGTCGGGTTGTATAAGCACGTTTTTAACTAAGCTTGATGGTACATAAGCTATTACCTTGGCTTGAAGAATGTAAATTCTGAAGGCTTTCAATGACTTGATGAGTGCATATGCTTGTTTTTCCAATGGTTCATACTTTACTTCAGCATCTCTCAAGACTTTACTGAAGAAGGAAACTAGCTGCTCCTGCTCATCAACATTTTTCTGCAATAGTACAACTGCAATTGTATCTTTTGAAGCAAATGAAAATATATAAAACTCCTTGTCAAAGTTAGGACTGATTAAAACAGGGGGTGTTATAATGGCTTCTTTGATAGCATTGAAAGAGCGTTTAGCTTCTTCAGTCCACCTAACTTCATAATTCTTTCTTAACATGCAAGTGATGTGCTTGGTAAGCTCTGCAAAGTTTTTTGTGAACCTCTTGATAAAGTTTATAGTTCCAAGGAAAGACTGAATATCCTTTTTTGATCTAGGAAGAGACAAATTTTTGATGTCTTCTACTCTCTTTGGATCAATCCTCACCCCATCATCTAAAATAATATGTCCAAGCAATTTCCCTTCTTTAAGTGCAAAATTGGATTTCTTAGGATTAAGAGAAATTCCATACCTTCTACATTTTAGAAATGCCTTCCTCAAGTGTTGTAAATGATCTTCATGGCTGCTTGAAAAAATAGTTATGTCATCAAGATATATCAGAACAAATTTGACTTTCTCTCCAACAAATGCGATGTCCATTGCTCTCTGGAAACTAGCCCCAACATTCATCAGTCTGAATGGCATATTTTCATACATGAAAGTGCCCCATGGAATGGTAAAGGCAGTCTTTTCTTGGTCATCCAGATGGACAACAATCTGATAGTATACGAAGAATCCATCAATAAAGGACATCACACTTGAACCTGACACCTTTTGCAAAATATGTTCCATCTTGGGAAATGGGTAGTTGTCTTTCCTGGAACACTTGCTCAAAATTCTAAAATCCACACAGAGTCTGATCTCTCCATTTTTCTTTCTGACAGGTACAAGGTTAACAATCCAATCTGAGTATCTGAGAGGTATAATAATTTTAGCATCCAATATTTTTTTGATCTCTTTTTCCATGATATGCAACAACATAGGGCTGAAAGATCTAAGATTCTGCCTAAATGGTTTAGTATCTTTGTTTAGAGTAATCTTGTGTTGAATTATCTCAGTGTCAAAAGTTTTCAAATCACTGGATTGCGAAGTAAAGATATCAGAAAATTCTGTTAGCAACTCACCATAATCCACCTTTTGTTCTTCAGACAGATGAGAAGCTAGATTGACATATTTAGGATCTTGTCCACTAGCTACATTAAACTGAAAGACATCTGAATTCTCTTCCTTCTTTTCCCATTTGACAACCACATCATTATTATCAAAAAGCCTTTCTAATGGGACCAATCCTTTAGGAATTCTGTTAGTAGACAATTAAACAATTTCATGTTCTCCAATTTTACTTTTGAGCTTTGGCTTCTCAACGTATTCATCATGTTCATTCTCCAAATCAATCCACAAATATGCAAACTCATCCATTACTGCAAGGAATCTGGTGAGTTCATCATCATCCTCAAAAACCTTCCAAAATTTCACATTATCAGGGAGTGATGGCCTATACATTACTTGGAATTCATAGCTTAATTTAGGAGGTAATGGAGGTATGAAAAAGTAGGCTGAAACAACCAATGAATCAGCTAGTTCATTCATGGCTCTAGGAACATAATTAATCTTGAAATCTGAAAAAGCATGAATCACTGTCAAAACTTCATCTCTATAGGCTTTCAGCCTAACATGTTTTGCCTAGAAGGATTTGTTTACTTGATGAATTATTAAGTCTTCATCTACAAATACCTGTAGTTTCTGAATCTTCATCTCTTTGGCTGCATTTAATCCTGAAAGCAGTGCCTCATACTCTGCAATGTTGTTAGTCACTTTAAAATCAAGTTTAAAGGACAAGTGAGTGGTTTTTTTTGAAGGAGAAATAAATACCACCCCTGCTTCTGCTGATTCTTTAGTACAAGAACCATCAAAGAACATGGTCCAAAGGTTGTCTTCTGCTACTTCTGTGGACCGAACTGCAGGCTTCCTAAGCAATAATGAGTCTGATAATGAATCATCAATTTGTAATATGCAAGATCCCATACCTGTGTCAACTGAATAAATAGGATGATTGGCTGGATTTTGTTCATCACTGATAATATAGGAAAGTTGTGACTCTTTGTATAATCTTTTGTTTACTCCTCCAAAAACAGGGATAATAGCATATGAGAGATCCATTTGAAGAGTTCCCCTTAACCTCTTCATCCATGATCGTGATAACAAACATCCAAATTTGGGTGGGATATCTGCTACCACTACATCCATAACCATAGTTTTCATAGATGCTTGGGTCAAAGTTACAGCCAAATCCTTGATCATTCCAAGACATTTAACTTTCTGAGAATCAAATGAGAAAATATCATGGTAAGCCTTGGTAATTTCTAATCCAAGATCATCCATAACTGCCTTTGGCATTAAGTTGTGAGAGGCTCCAGAGTCTAATAGACAATTATGTAATGTTTTGTCATGAATGTTCAGATAGATATAAAAAGGTGGACAACTTTCATCTCTATCTTCTATCATTTGGCCTAAAACAATGGTTGGCTTGTCATCATATA
The DNA here is from genome assembly GCA_032191745.1 of Picea mariana. Taxonomy (NCBI): domain Eukaryota; kingdom Viridiplantae; phylum Streptophyta; class Pinopsida; order Pinales; family Pinaceae; genus Picea; species Picea mariana. The sequence continues at coordinate 10,071 of JASDQU011104898.1, forward strand.
TGTTAAGAACATCAACAGAGGAAGATGTGGACTTGGGATCAAGAATTTTGAGGATATCTTTCTTGAATGCTTCATTTTTCATAAACTCAACTAAAAGAATGGGGATTTTGATTTTCTGTATTTCAGCCTCAAAATTAAAAGAATAAGAGGATTTATCAGAAAATTTTACCTCATTGGAAGGCGCTTTCAAAACACTTTGCTGGTCATTAGGGGTCTGATTTGTTTGCTCCTTTTGCTTGGAAGGAACAACAACCTTCTTTGGAGGAACTGTTTTTTTCACATTTGAAGGTGTTGTCTATTGATTTTATGGTATTTGCTCTTTTTGCTTGACAGGGACATCAATCTTCTTAGGAGAAGCTGGTGCACTCTGTTGGGCAGTATTAGACTTAGATCTGAGATTATATTTGTTCTTCTCTTCTATTTGAAAAAGAGTGTTATCAACAGAATTTTCATCTATTTGTTCAGTCATTAATGCCTCTTTATAGTCATGCAGTGTCAAATAAGATTTCTCTGTGTCATCCCCAACACAGTGAATGTTATCCTCTTCATCTTCTTGAAAATCTTCTTCATCTTCATTCATGACATCATTTTGAAGGGGAGCCTTTATCTTCTGATATTCAATAGGATTTCTCTCTCTCTGTAAAATCTGCACTTGCTGATTACCTCTCCTGAAGTTGTTTGTATTCTTATTAGAATTTCTATGTGCATAATCATAAGTACCCCTTCCCTTGATAGGCTTCTTGTTTTCAATTTTAAGTTTAGACATCTTAGAAGTTAAAGTCTTTAACATTTTATCCATCTTATCTAATTTTGGATTAGTATTGGACGAAGAAGAAGCTTCATCTCTAGGCTTTCTTCTATCTGTGTTTCCCTTTAACTTATGAGCAACCAATATATTTGATTCCACTTCAAGGGAAGAATCTTGCATCAGAGATAGTGTAGGTGACCTTCTTTCTCTCAATAATAGAAAAAATTCCGAATCAAATGAATTTGCATATGTGATTTTGGCAGAGGCATCCATGGGTTTTATCTCGACTGATATTTTACTGTACATCCTATTGAACCTTTTAGTGAAATCAGAGACCAATTCACTATTCTCTTTCTTTAGATTTCCAAATTCAGTAATATAGTACAAAAAGTCTCTTCTATCAACCTATTGCTTCAAAAAGATGTCATCCAATTGCTCTATGCCAGTTATTGAACCAACAGGAAGTTCTTTGAACCACTTCCTGGCATGGCCATCTAAACTTTGGACAAAAACTCAGGTCCAAACATCTTCTTCCTCAAGGTTAAGGTTTTCTGCATAACTGTAAAAAGCCTCTTTATGTTCTTCAGTGGTCACATCACCTTAACCTATGAGTTTGGGCATGTACTTATGATAGTCTCCTGTAGGCATGGCTGATAGTGGATTTGGCAATACTAATGGTGCATACCTAGCAGCAAGGATTTGTTGCATCTTATTCAAAGTAGGAGGTGCAGCCATAGTGATTATTGGTGAGAAAGGTGACAAACTTTTTATTGATCCTTGAGGACTGGGAAAATTTAATTTAAAAGGGGAAAACTCTCTGCTGGGAAAGAAGTTTTGTAAGAAGCTATATAAAAATTTGCAAGATGTTCAACCAAGTTTTCTTCACCTTTGGCAGACAATTATTGAAGAAAATGTTCTACAACAAGGAGACTAGTGTGAATATTTATATGATCTTCTTCCTGCTGTGAGTGAAAGGATTCAAGGGATGAGGAGCTGTGATTTCTTTCTAAAATTTTAGGTGATTCTTCAACCAAATTTGAGCCTATTACTTCTCCTGCAATAACATCTTTCTCTTGATGAGAAATAATTGAATTTTCTTGGGTACCTGATTTTGAAGTTTGAGCTTGAAAAGATTTCCCTTTTTTGAGAATTAGTTCTGGGCTGGGCACTGGTGTGACAGGTGATTCTTGTGGATTCGCCCTGGTACTGATCCTCTTTGGAGCCAAGATGAACTTGTGGTGCCGCCAAATAGATGATTACAAACAATGTAATTTCTAATATCTGTCTATCATCAAAGATCAACTTTGTGTCGTATCCTAGGAAAGATGAGCTTCAGTCTCCTCTCCCCGACAATGGTGCCAATTTGTTATCATTCCAAGAAACTCTTTGAGGTTGTAGGTCAAAGATGCTTGGTAACTTGAAGAAAACTTGTTTTTGTGTTTATGTATGTGTGGATCAATGGGATATCTCAATTATAGTATGGCATTCAGACAGTAAAAATGAAAATCAAATAAACCTTTGCTCTCAAGGATTAATGATCAGATGATATCTTTCAGTGGGTGAGAAAACAATGTTTATAAACTGAATACAAAGTGTAGGGTTTAATAAACAATGATAAGCAACTTAATATCAAGTTATGAGCTAACCAATGAGATACCAATCATTCTGTAGCTAAAACTACTTAATAAAAAGTACAGAAGGAAAATGAGAATCTGACATCAATAGAGAGAGAAAACTCTGATTTGTATTATCATAGTAAAAGTTTGTTTACAACATAATATAGTGTTCTATCCAGAATCAAACCCCCTTCTATTAAAATGATAGGCTTTTATAACCTTTTACAACAAGTCTCAGATCCTGAAAAACTGGATCTGGATTTCTAATTATAGAAAAACAGAGTAACAACTGAGCACAATAAGCAAAAGTAAATCTGGTTACTTATGGATCAAACTATCTTCAAATCTTGTCTTCAACATCTGGTCTTCATCCTTTCTATGTTTCTGATGTGTCATGGAGGAAAGGACACATGTCTTTAGTAGTCGAAACACTTTCAATAGCTGCGAATGAAACTTTAGTTGACCAATTAAGCATTCTCTTCCAAAACCTCCACGAATCTTTGAACTGAATATTTTATGATTTGGTGATTCATCTTTAAGATGTCCTCTTATCCTTTAAATCACCCAAAAACCACTCTGTTCGAGCTTAGATCTTTAAAATTCTTATTTTGCAGTTTCACCAGCTATTTCGCCTTAGGTTTTGCTAGTTAGTTGATGAAAGCTCTGCTTTTCAACAACTAATTGATTATAATTGTGCCTTTTATGCTGGTGAAAGCTCTGACTATTGTTTCATCACAAATCATTCTTTATTTGATTGATCTCCCTGTAAATTAATAGCAACATGTGCCAACACCTTTAAATCTAGATGTGTGGTAATTTTTCCCTTTAATTTTTTATTTTCCTCTTCAAGCGCTTAGCCAACCACCATAAACTATTATAATCCTTTGCGATCTTTTTCTTTTTCTTCTTCTCTTTTACACTTTCTCGTGCCAGCTTCTCAAATGCTGCATTGGTCTTTGCAAATTTTTTTGACAAAGATTTGTATCTTGCCTTTATCACCCTTTGTAGAACCTCCTGTTGTGCTATTACCTCTTTCAATTCCTTAATCTTCTATGTTTTCTTTGATTTCTTATTTCTTGAGGTTTCACCTTCATCTTTGGAAGTAAAGACTTCGAATTCCTGTGCAGGATCCATGGAGTATTCTGGACTTTGGATAGCTAGACTTTCATCTTCCTTTTCTGGTTCTGTGTCTGAATCTGTGTATGGCAGATTTAGAGCATTTGTCTTTTTAACTGTGGATTGCTTTGAGTTTGTTTCAAAATCTAATTTCTTTTTATCTTTCTTGGGATTTATGCTTGAATTTTTGTCTTCTGTGGCTTTGGGATAGCTCTTCTTTTCCTTGAGCTACTCTGAGGAGTTGATTGTTTCTTGTCTGCTTTCTTCTTTTCATTTATAGGTTGAGTTTGGGTCTCAAAACCCTCCCAGAAAAGAAAATGTTGCCAAGTTCTTTCTCTCTGTCTTAATTCTTCTAAAATGATCATTTTAATCATGCCATAATGATAAAGGGAATTTTTGATACTGAATGGTTCGAATATGATCTTATTACACACCTTGGTTAGGCTTTTATGCAGAAAGAAAGGAAAATTTAGAAGGACCTTCCCTGTGAAGTGATATAAGAGTCTAAAATGATATAACATTTACTTGTCATACCTGCCCTCTGAGGTTAAGTATAACTGAATGCCTTTGAACAAATCCTACCATTCATCTTCAAGGTAAGACACAAGGATACTTTTCTTCTAGGTTATACTTTGGAATTTTGTCTTGAGGTATGATCTAAAATCCAAGTTCTTGGTCACTGTTGTTTTAAACCAATTTATGCCTGTTCTGGGTAAACCAATTGCTGAAGCGATGGCAGCTTCATCTACTATTAGTTCCAGCGATCCCACTGTAGCCTTCCTTCCATCGTAAGATTTTTCAAACACCTGCAATTGCCCAATGGCAGCCTTCCTGCAACCTTTCCACATATGTCATACAACCTACATCTGAGAAACGCTTATGCACCTCTGGATAAGACTGTAAGAAGGATAAATTGTCTAATTCTTTCCTCAGAAGTCGTCCTCCTTTCTTCCTTGCCATCTGCAACTTAATCACCAGCTAATTTTGCACATGGTTAAAATAGAAAACTTCTTATAAAGGAAAGGTTAGCGCTAGTGAAAACAACCTGTGTTATTGATGAAATATGAAACCCCATAATAGAATTTTTCGAACGTTATGAGTTTAAAATGGGAAATGGTGATTTGATTTGATGTCGTCAGCCAACTGGTACTTTTACCCTCTGGTTGCAATGATGATTAAGCATGCGTCACGTCTTTAAACCCTTATGTGTCTACCCCATGAAATTCATGAGCTCAATCTATCATGATGTCCTGCTAAACGTGAGGAAAAGGTGTCATCACACATTTGAGTCCATTAAATATCCATGATGATTGCATGACGTGTGTCCAGCGTATCCTTTTTGGGTTTTTGGAGTTGTTGGAGGAAAACTCGTGTTAATGCTTTCACCAGCTCGTTTTCTGCTGAGAGTACACTTTAGCTGTTGGAACCTGAGACTTTCACCAGCTAACTTCAACTTAGAAACAGATGTTAGCTGGTGAAAATCTTTTTTCTCGATTTTTTCAAAAGACCTTTTGATGATCAATTTATTTCTATGATAATATCTTAGATCTATATTTTGACACTTCTAAACTTTAAAAATTATACAGGACCCTGATTTATGATCATACTATCACCTACAAAAAAGGAACAAAATGACTGACTCATTTTGAGAGATAACATCTTGATTCCTTTATCATAACTGTATTTGGCATCCTTGAATCAATAGTTTTTGAGAATGATAAATAATTTTCTTCTTTGAAATTTGCTGAATATGCGCTTGATAAGAATATCAAAATTAATATTCAACAAATTGTTATCCTCAAGTAAATGGGCTATCAGAGTCTACTAAAAAAAATCTGATCAAAATCCTAAAACTAACTGTAACAAAACATCAAAGGAATTGGAATCTAGTCCTCCCAAATTATTTATGGGCCGATAGAGTAACAATCAAAACTTCTCTACATAATTCTCCTTTATTTCTGGTATACGAACAAGAATCCAACCTACACACTCACACATTCCTTCCTTACCTACAATTAGCTCTATCTGTACAATATGTAGAGTGCCAAGTTGTTAGCACATAGAATTGTAGGGGTGAAAAAATAACCACTTTGGGTTTTGTTTTTGAGTCACACCTTTGATCCTTACATCATTACTGTGACATGTCACCTCTCAGTTGTATAAAAGGTTCTATTTTTCATCATCCATCTGTTTAAATGTCAAGTTAAAGACATTAGTATGTGTTGCCAACTCACTAGGAGAGTTCACAACATACTCAAATGCTCCATTCATTCATTACCATCATTACCTTTTTGTTATGATAAGGGATTTCATTGTTTTTAGAGCCTATTTTTAACAAATTTTCATGGATCACATCTTTGGACATCATAACAGTCTCCTTGAAGCATGCAAATMTTGTTTGAATCGGGCATTACGAACCGATGACAGGTGCTCCGAACTAATTTCCTGTACGAGAGTCTTCTAAATATTTGATAATAAATTTTGAACGATGATGTGGGTTTTTCTRAAATTGTTTGTGGAGGAGCACGATATTGGAACTGACCTGCTGCCAAAAATTCCTCCCAACCCAGTTTGGCATTTGAAAGATAAAATTAAAACACCATTGCACTGTGAACTGGATGAAGAAGAGGAAGGTTTAGAGGTTGGACAAATTGCAAAAATMCYTGTGCAAATTAAAATACATTAGCATCAAGCCTAGGTCCACCAGGTGCTCCATGAGGGTTTTCATCTTGTTTGAGGGTCAAGAAAGGGGTTTTGGTTGGATTTCCTCTAGGCGTTGCGAACTCTGTGCTGCAAATCCAGCACTGCGAACCCTCTGTTCCAACACTTTTTAAAAATCCGTCTTCTAAATCTTTCTAAAGATGTAATCTTAAAAAGTTATTACACTCCTATCCAATCTATAGTGTGAAATTGACCATCTGTGGGAGCCGAATTGAAATTTTCAAGTGTAGTGATGTTGTGAAGAAATTCTGATGCTAATAAAAAACCTATTTTGTAGAGACTTGAATTTGTGTCCCTTCATTATGATTATCAGTAGTATTTCCTTAGCCTTTCTATTTTAAGAATGCTTTTTATTATTCCTAGATGTGTAATGAGTTGAGATGTAAAAAATTTCTACATAGGATTAGCCTATTGGAAAAGTCTTGTCATCAAAACCTTAATCCTCTGTATCTCCTATTTCACATCTAACTGTCATTTAATATTGCAGGTTCTGAGGATCATAACTACCATTGATGGATGGAATCATGAAAAACAAAGGGTCTTTTGTAGCTTTCCCATTTTATCATTTTTTATTGGCAAAGCAATCTTTATCTGTTTGCATAAAGGATCTATGTACAATGGATGTTCTTCATTTTTCCATATTCACCATGCTTCTATTGATCATTTATATCCATTTTGTCTGATATACAATTTTGTTTCCTTTGATCTATATGATTTTGTAAATCCTTGCCCAATGGAATGCCTCTACAGACAATTTGTTTCCTTCTCCCTTCCTTTCCCAGTCTTGTTGATCCACCTACTCAACCAATTTAATCCATTTATATTATGATGGGTACTGGGATTTCACTTACAATAGTCTAAGTGTGATTCTCAGTGCTAACATTTTTGGCACCATTGCTAGGGATGACATGAAGACACTTTCCCTGGGTGAACTATGATGATTAGATCTAACTTTGGATGGTGAATTGAAGCTAGACACTTTTATACTGCTTATATTTTGTCATGGCGACTGCACTGTTCATATATCTATTAGAGATTCCATTTTTTTGAAATGGACAAGATCCTATCTCAGAGGTATGCTTTTTGTGTTTTTTCAAATATAGTAGGTTTTCCAAATCCAATGCCTAGTAGAGATGAATGGGAAGGTTTCCTTCCTAGGTTTAGAGGGGAAAATTGGGAAATTCCAATTGAGTTTTTCCTAGATTTTCACGAGTGCATACTTAAGCTGAAAGTTATACATGAAGATGTCCTCATAAAAATTTTTACATACTCTTTATATGGAGCAGCTCGTTATTGGTGTATATCACTTTCGGTTGCTTGTATTACTTTACTAACACATTTTCATGTTGTATTTTGTTTGTTTTGCAAAGAGAAATTTGCAGCTGATTTCCTTTATCAAGAATGTTGTTATGAATTCGATTTGTTGAGTAACGGATCAAATAGTCATAAAGAGTATGATGCAGTAGAAGAAACTTTTCATTATGATCAAGAGGTTGATGATCTTCAAAGTGATAGCCAGAATGTAGATACTTTTGACATTGTTTCAAATGTATCTATTGTTTTAAGTTGTCATGAAAACCAAATTGTTTCCTTTGAGTATTCGAATGATAATGATCATATCGATATATCAACATGTGACATTTTTGAATCTGAGACATGGGAATATAATGAAGGAGATAAGGAAGAATTGTAGCAACAATTGGAATTCTCTTTATCACCTATTGATGAGAAGAAAACTCCAAGGATCAACGAGGAAATGCCCATCATTTCTATACCTGCACTTGCAACAAACATACAAAAAGCATATGATTAGCTATGAAGTATATGAGGACCAAAATTTTATTGATGAATCAACCTTCACAGAGGAGAAATATGGTTTTCTTAACCCATTAGAAATGTCTCTTCATAAGTTTCATGATCCAGTGGATTTTTACATAGAGCTATATTTTTCAAAGGTTTCTAATCATTCAGTTGTTTGTATGATTTCAGATCATAGTTGTAAGTATCCATTTCTTACTAACCTCTTGCTGCAAGCTTCAGATCACTTGAAAATTCTTTTGAACAGTTGCATGGAAGGAGTTTTTTTCATTAATTTGATACTCTCCTAGCTACATTGGATGTATGAATTCAATTAATCAAAGAAGCTCAGTTGGATAGATTAGTGTAGGAATGTATATAAATAAGATTGCTATGCAAGCATTTGGTTTGGAGCGAGTGTTTTTTCAGTTTTCAATAAATGATCATAGGTTCTCTCAAGGCATAGAAAAAGTACATATTGTAGAGATGGGATGGATAAGGCATTGGAACTGTATGTTCTTGGCAGCTCATAGGGAGCATGCCATCATAGGGAGCATGCCATCCCCTATGGAGCCAGATGTTAGCACATAGAATTGTAGGGGTAAAAAAAGAACCACTTTGGGTTTTGTTTTTGAGTCACACATTTGATCCTTACATCATTACCATGACATGTCACCTCTTAGTTATAAAAAAGGTTCTATTTTTCATCATCCATCTATTTAAATGTCAAGTTAAAGACAATAGTATGTGCTACCAACTCACTAGGAGAGTTCACAGCGTACTCAAGTGCTCCATTCATTCATTACCATCATTATCTTTTTGTAATGATAATGTATTTCATTGTTTTTAGAGCCTATTTTTAACAAATTTTCATGGATCAAGTCTTTAGATAACCTAATAGTCTCCTCGAAGCATTAAAATCTTGTTTGAATTAGGCGTTGCGAGTTGGTGACAGGTGTTGCAAACTTTGCTGCGAACACATTTCCTATAGCAGAGTATTCTAAATATTTGATCATAAATTTTGAATGACGACGTGGGTTTTTCTGATTTTTTTTGTGGAAGAGCATGATATTGGCATTGACCTCTTGACAAAAATTCAGCCCAGCCCAGTGTGGTATTTGGAAGATAAAATTAAAACACCAATGCGCTGCGAGTTGGCGCTGGGAACTAGCTGAAGAAGAGGAAGGTTTAGAGGTTAGAAAGCTTACAAACATCCCTTTGCAAATTCAAAGACATAAACATCAAGCCTAGGTCCACCAGGTTCTCCATGATATTTTTCGTTTTGTTTGAGGGTCGAGAAAGGGGTTTTGTCTTTCTTTCCTCTTGGTGCTACAAACTCTGTGTTGCAAATCTAGGGCTGTGAACCCTCTATTCCAACACTTTTTAAAAACCCATCTTTTGAATCTTTCTAAAGATGCAATATTAACACGTTATTACACTCCTATCTAGTTTGTAGTGTGAAATTGATCATCTGTGGGAGTTGACTTGAAATTTGCAAGTGTAGTGATGCTATGAACAAATTCTGATGCTGATAGAAAACCTATTTTGCAGAGACTTGCCTTTGTCTCCCTACATTATAATATCAATAGAATTTCCTTAGCCTTTCTATTTTAAGAATGCCTTGTCTTATTTCTAGATGTGTAATGAGTTGAGATGTACATAAGTTCTACACAAGATTAGCCTATTGGAAAAGTCTTGTCATCAAAACCCCAATCCTTTGTATCTCCTATTTCACATCTAACAGTCATTTAATATTACAGGTTTTGAGGATCATAACTGCCATTGATGGATGGATTCATGAACAATAGAGGATCTATTGTAGCTTGCTCATTTTATCATTTTTTATTGTTAAAGAAATATTTATCTATTTACAGAAAGGATCTATGTACAATGGATGTTCTTCATTTTGTCATATTCTCGATGCTTCTAATCATCATTATATATCCATTTTTTCTGATATACAGTTTGATTGCCTTTGATCTATAGGATTTTGTGACTCCTTTCCCAATGGAATGCCTTTGTATACAATTTGTTTCCCTCTCCCTTCCTTTCCCAGTCTTGCCGATCCACCTACTCAACCAATTTAATCCATTTATATTATGATGGGTACTGGGCTTGCACTTATATCAGTCTAAGCGTGACTCTTAGTGATAACATTTTTGGCGTCATTGTCGGGGATGAGATGAAGACACCTTCTCTGGGTGAACTATGATGAGTAGATCTATCTTTGGATGGTGAACTAAAGCTAGACACTTTTAGACTGCTTATCTTTCACCATGGAGACTCCATTGTTCATATATCTATTGGAGACTCCATTGTTTTGAAATTGACAAGATCCTAAATTAGAGGTATGCTTTATGTAATTTTTCAAAGATAGTCAGTTTTCCAAATCTAGTGCCTAGTAGAGATGAATGGGAAGGTTTCCTTCCTAGGTTTAGAGGGGAAAATTGGGAAATGCCAGCTGAGTTTTTACTAGATTTTCATGAGTGCATACTTAAGCTAAAAGTTATACATGAAGATGTACTCATCAAACTGTTTACATACTCTTTAGATGGAGTAGCTTGTGATTGGTGTAGATCACTCCTGATTGCTTGGATTACTTCAATAAGACATTTTCATGCTGCATTTTGTTTGTTTTGCAAAGATAAATTTGTAGTTGATTTCCGTGATCAAGAATGTTGTTATGAATTCAATTTGTTGAGTAAAGGATCAAATAGTCATAAAGAGAATGATGTTGTCGAAGACACTTTTAATTATGATCAAGAGGTTGATGATCTCCAAAGTGATAGCCATAATGTACATACTTTTGACATTGTATCAAATGTATCTACTATTTTAAGTTGTCATTAAAATCAAATAGTTTCCTTTGAGTATTCGAATGATAATGAGAATATCGATATATCAACATGTGACATTTTTGAATCTGATACATGGGAATACAATGAAGGAGTTAAGGAAGAATTGCAACAACAGTTGGAATTGTCTTTATTGCCTATTGATGAGCAAAAAAATCCAAGGATCAACGAGGAAATGTCTATCATTTCTATAGCTGCACTTGAAACAAACATCAAACAACATATGAATAGATGTAAAGTATATGAGAACCATCATTTTATTGATAAATCAACCTTCACAGAAGAGAAATATGGTTTTCTTAACCCATTATAAATGTCTCTTCATAAGTTTCATGATCATGTGTATTTTTACATAGAGTTATATTTTTGAAAGGTTTCTAAAGATCCAGTTGTTGGTATGATTTCAGATCATAGTTGTAAGTATCCATTGCTTACTAACCTCTCGCTGCAAGATTCATATCACTTGAAAATTATTTTGAACAGTTGCATAGAAGGAGTTATTTTCATCAATTTGATACTCACCTGGCTGCATTGGAAGTATGACTTCAATTAAGCAAAGAAGCTCATCTAGATAGATTAGTGTAGGAATGTATATAAATAAGCTTTCTATGCAAGCATTTGCATTTGGTTTGCAGTGATTGTTTTTCAGTTTTCAGTAAATGATCATAGGTTCTCTCAAGACATAGACATAGTACATATTTCAAAGATGGGATGGATAAGGCATTGGAACTTCATGTTCTTGGCAGCTCATAGGGAGCATGCCATCCCCTTTGGAGCTAGATGTTAGAACATATAATTGTAGGGGTAAAAAATGAACCACTTTGGGTTTTGTTTTTGAGTCACACCTTTGATCTTTACATCATTATCGTGACATGTCACCTCTCAGTTGTACAAAAGGTTCTCTTTGTCATCATCCATCTGTTTAAATGTAAGTTAAAGACAATAGTATGTGCTTCCAACTCACTAGGAGAGTTCACATCGTACTCAAGTGCTCCATTCATTCATTACCATCTTTACCTTTTTTTCATGCTAAGGGATTTCATTATTTTTAAAGCCTATTTTTCACAAATTTTCATGGATCAGGTCTTTGGACAACCTAACAGTCTCCTCAAAGCATGCAAATATTTTTTGAATCTATCACTATGAACTGGTGATAGGTGCTGCGAACTTCACTATGAACTTAATTCCTGTAGGAGAGTCTTATAAATATTTGATCATAACTTTTGAATGATGATGTGGGTTTTTTTTAAATTTTGTGTGGAGGAGCATGATATTGGCATTCACTTGCTACAACAAATTCATCCCAATGCATTTTGGATTTTGAAAGATACAATTAAAACAAAAGTTGACTACGAAATGAATGTAGAAGAGGAAGGTTTAGAGGTTGGACAACTTGCAAACATCCCTCTGCAAATTCAAATACATCAACATCAAGCCTAGGTCCACTAGGTGCTCCATGAGAGTTTTCATCCTGTTTGAGGGTCGAGAAAGGGGTTTTGATTGGATTTCCTCTTAGCGCTGCGAACTATGTGATGCAAATCCAATGTTGCAAACCCTCTATTCCAACACTTTTTAAAAAATCACCTTCTGCATATTTCTAAAGATGCAATATTAACAAATTATTACACTCCTATCCAATTTTTAGTGTGCAATTGATCATATGTGGGAGCCGACTTGAAATTTTGCAAGTGTAGTGATGCTGTGACAAATTCTGATGCTGATAAAAAACCTATTTTGCAGAGACCTGATTTTTTCCCATTTCATGATAATTCTCAATAGTATTTCCTTAGACTTTCTATTTTAAGAATGCCTTGTATTATTCATGGATGTGTAATGAGTTGAGATGTACACAATTTCTACACATGATTAGCCTATTGGAAAAGTCTTGTCATCAAAACCCTAATCCTCTGTATCTCCTGTTTCACATCTAACAGTCATTTAATATTGCAGGTTTTGAGGATCATAACTGTCATTGATGGATGGACTCATGAACAACAGAGGATCTGTTGTACCTTTCCCATTTTATCATTCTTTATTGTCAAAGAAATTTTTATCTGTTTGCAGAAAGGATCTCTGTACAATGGATTTTATTCATTTTGTCATATTCACCATGCTTCTATTCATCATTATATATCCATTTTGTCTGATATACATTTTGATTTCCTTTGATCTGTAGGATTTTGTGAATCATTTCCCAATGGAATGCCTCTGCAAATTTTTTTTTCCCTCTCCTTTCCTTTCTCAATCTTGTTGATCCACCTACTTAACCAATTTAATCTGTTTATATTTTGATGGGTACTGGGATTGCACTTACACCAGTCTAAGTGTGACTCTCAGTGCTAACATTTTTGGCACCGTTGTCGGGGATGACATGCAGACACTTTCCCTGGGTGAACTATGAAGATTAGATCTAGATTTTGATGGTGAACTGAAGCTAGAAAATTTTAGACTTCTTATTTTTCACCATGGAGACTCCACTTTTCATATATCTATTGGAGACTCCATTGTTTTGAAATGGACAAGATCCTAGCTAAGAGGTATGATTTCTATGATTTTTCAAATATAGTCAGTATTCCAAATCCAGTGCCTAGTAGAGATGAATGGGAAGGTTGCCTTCCTAGGTTTAGAGAGGAAATTGGGAAATGCCAGCTGAGTTTTTACTAGATTTTCATGAGAGCATACTTAAGATGAAATTTATACATGAAGATGTCCTCATCAAATTGTTTACATACTCTTTAGATGGAGCATCTTGTGATTGGTGTAGATCACTCCCGGTTGCTTGTATTACTTCACTAAAACATTTTCATGCTACATTTCGTTTGTTCTCCAAAAATAAATTTGCAGTTGATTTCCTTTATCAAGAATTCTATTATGAATTTGATTTGTTGAGTAAAGGATCAAATAGTCATAAAGAGTATGCTGCACTAGAAGACACTTTTTATTATTATCAAGAGGTTGAAGATCTTCAAAGTGATATCCATAACGTAGATACTTTTGACATTGTATCAAATGTATCTATTGTTTTAAGTTTTCATGAAAATCAAATTGTTTCCTTTGATTATTTGAATGATAATGAGAAGATCGATATATCAGCATGTGATGGTTTTGAATCTGAGACATGGGAATACAATGAAGGAGATAAGGAAGAATTGTAGCAACAGTTGGAATTCTCTTTATTGTAGAAAAACAGGACCATGGAGCAATAAAATAAAACAAATGCGGAAATAAAACACAGAAGATACACAATACAAGAGAGACACAGATTTATGTGGTTCACCCAGTGTGGGGTACGTCCACCAGAGAAATTGCCAAGTCCTTTCTTTATTATTATTCAGCAAAATGAAGGGATACAACCTACATCAAAACCCATTGTAACTTCCTCTTCTTTCTCTCAGAGTCTCCTCTCTCAGAATACAATACTCGCAAACATACATAGCCGCAATACATTTCCCTCATAAAAGAGGGTTGCCTTCTAGGGCAAAAAACCCTAACATAATCTCTATTGTTAGATCTGCGACCTTATAATGAACGGTCCAGATTTACAATGAAATTACAATATACTTTTACAAGGCAATTTTTGCTTCCGGGGCTTCACCTCCGAACCCC
>JASDQU011104898.1:25489-36668 GCA_032191745.1 Picea mariana
CCGTATCGTTCCTAGAGCCTTTCTGTCAAGAATCTCCCATTCTTCATCCTTCATGACCACCAACTTCTTTGCTACTCCGCTCAATGGTAGGAATAGATCCTTCTGATATAAATAATCTTCCATCTGCATCTTCCATAACTGGTAGTTTTGGCCGTTAAATTTCTCGACCCTAAACTTTCTATCTTCTAACATTGCTCCCACTCGAACCAGGAACCCTCTTTTTCTGAGAGTTACCTTACGCTCTGATACCAGATGTAGAAAAACAGGACCGCGAAGAAATAAAATAAAACAAATGCAGAAATGAAACACAGAAGATACACAATAAAAGAGAGACAAAGATTTACGTGGTTCACCCAGTGTGGGATACGTCCACCAGAGAAATTGCTAGGTCCTTTCTTTATTATTATCCAGCAAAATGAAGGGATACAACCTATAGCAAAACCCACTGTAACTTCCTCTTCTTTCTCTCACAGTCTCCTCTCTCAGAATACAATACTCGCAAACATACATAGCCGCAATACATTTCCCTCATAAAATAGGGTTGCCTTCTAGGGAAAAAAACCCTAACATAATCTCTATCGTTAGATCTACGACCTTATAATGAACGGTCCATATTTACAATGAAATTACAATATACTTTTACAAGGCAATTTTTGCTTCGGGGGCTTCGCCTCTGAACCCCCGTTGGGGGCCCGCTTTCCCCGAGACCCCCCAGCTGGGGGGATAGCCCCCCAGGACCCCGCAGAGGGGGTACCCCCCTTCTGCACTCCCCTGCGTGGAAGAGTGTACATACTTCTGGGGTGTAAATACTTCATGGGGTATAAACATGGCTGAAAGTAAAAGACCTCTAAATCAGGAAGATAATCAGGCTCCACAACCAACATTTATCACCTATTGATGAGTAGAAAACTCCAAGGATCAACAAGGAAATGTCTATCATTTCTATACCTGTACTTGCAACAAACATCAAACAACATATGAGTAGTTGTAAAGTATATGAGGACCATCATTTTATTGATGAATCAACCTTCACAGAGGAGAAATATGGTTTTCTCAACCAATTAGAAATGTCTCTTCATAAGTTTCATGATCCTATGGATTTTTACATAGAGTTATATTTTTCAAAGGTTTCTAATGATCCAGTTGTCGGTATGATTTCAGATCATAGTTGTAAGTATCCATTGCTTACTAACCTCTTGTTGCAAGATTCATATCACTTGAAAATTATTTTGAACAGTTGCATGGAAGGAATTATTTTCATCAATTCGATACTCACCTGGTTGCATTGGAAGTATGAATTCAATCAAGAAAAGAATCTCAACTGGATATATCAGTGTAGAAATGTATATAAATAAGCTTGCTATGAAAGCATTTGGTTTGCAGTGAGTGTTTTTCATTTTTCAATAAATGATCAGAGGTTCCCTCAAGGCATAGAAATAGTACATATTTCGCATATGGGATGGATAAGGCATTGGAATTACATGTTCTTGGAAGCTCAAAGGGAGCATGCCATCCCCTGTGGACCCAGGTGTTGTCACATAAAATTGTAGGGGCAAAAAAGAACCACTTTGAGTTTTGTTTTTGAGTCACACCTTTAATCCTTACATAATTATCGTGACATGTCACCTGTTAGTTGTAAAAAAGGTTCTCTTTGTCATCATCCATCTGTTTAAATGTCAAGATAAGGACAATAGTATGTGTTGCCAACTCACTGGGAGAGTTTGCAGCGTACTCAAGTGCTCCATTCATTCATTACCATCATTACCTTTTTCTCATGCTAAGGGATTTCATTGCTTTTAGAGCCTATTTTTAACAAATTTTCATGGATCAAGTCTTTGGACATATTAACAATATCCTCGAAGCATGCAAATCATGTTTGAATCAGGCATTATGAACTAATGACAGGCATTGCAAACTTCACTGCGAACTCATTTCTTATAGTAGAGTCTTCTAAATATTTGATCATAAATTTTGAAGGACGATGGGGTTTTTTCTGAATTCTTTTGTGGAGGAGAATGATATTGGCATTGACCTGATGACAAAAAATCATCCCAATCGAGTTTGGTATTTGAAAGATAAAATTAAAACACCAGTTCTCTATGAACTAGCTGAAGAAGTGGAAGGGTTATAGGTTGGACAACTTGAAAAAATCCATGAGAAAATTCAAAGACATCACCATCAAGCCTAGGTCCACCAGGTGCTCCATGAGATTTTTCATCCTGATTGAGTGTGGAGAAAGGGGTTTTGGCTGGATTTCCTATTGGTGTTGTGAACTCTCTGCTACAAATCTAGCGTTGTGAACCCTCTGTTCCAACACGTTTTAAAAACCCATCTTCTGCATCTTTCTAAAGTTGCAAGCTTAACAAGTTATTACACTCATATCTAGTTTGTAGTGTACAATTGATCATCCATGGGAGACGACTTGAAATTTGCAAGTGTAGTGATGTTGTGAACAAATTTTGATGCTGATAAAAAACCTATTTTGCAGAGACCTGCCTTTGTCTCCCTTCATTATAATTCTCAATAGTATTTCTTTAGCCTTTCTATTTTAAGGATGCCTTGTCTTATTCTCAGATGTGTAATGAGTTGAGATGTACAAAATTTCTACATAGGAATAGCCTATTGGGAAATTATTTTCATCAAAACCCTAATCCTCTGTATCTCCTGTTTCACATCTAACAATCATTTAATATTGCAGGTTTTGAGGATCATAGCTACCATTGATGGATGTATTCATGAATAGCATATGATCTGATGTAGCTTGCCCATTTTATCATTGTTTATTGTCAAAGCAATCTTTATCTGTTTGTAGAAAGGATCTATGCACAATGTATGTTCTTCATCTTTTCATATTCACCATGCTTCTACTCATCATTATATATCCATTTTTTCTGATATACATTTTGATTGCCTTTGATCTGTAGGATTTTGTGACTCATTTCCCATTGGAATTCCTCTGCAAACAATTTTTTTCCCTCTCTCTTCCTTTCCCAGTCTTGTTGATCCACCTACTCAACCAATTTAATCCATTTATATTATGATGGGTATTGGTCTTGCACTTACATTAGTCTAAGTGTGACTCTTAGTGCTAACACTCATGCAACAAAGATTAAATATGTTTCTTAAACTGGAGGAAGAAAGGGAAAATTCCAAACAAAACCTAATGCAACATTAAGAATTGGTTAAAAGGTGGTTTGACAAAAATTAAATCAGTAACAAAGATTTCCAGGAAGGTGATTTAGTGCTTAAATGGGATAAAGAAAATGAAATTAAAGGAAAACACACCAAATTCCAAAAAATATGGCTAGGCCCATATCATATCTATGGAAAGATAGGACCATGAACCTTTAGACTCATGCCATTGGAGGGATATTTGTAGGAGCTCCCTGTCAATGGAAAATTGCTCAAAAGATACTTCTCCTAATAACCTTTGGTGATGTAGCATTGTACATAGTAGGTTTCTCTTGAATTTTTCCTTATTTCTTTTTATAGTTTCTGCTTCAATCGATCTTTTCCTTTTTTATGTCTTTCTTGCTATTGAGTGAACTTTCCTTTTTGGTCCTTTTTCAGTTCACAATAAATATCTATTCTCTACCATTGATTAATCAATAATTTCTATGGAAGAAACTCAATATTGTTTAATAAATCTCATGCATTTCCTTGTGAAAGTACCTCTTTAGGATGTTGAAGCAATTAGGTTACCTTGCAATAAGTACTTATCTAGACGACTGAATGGTTGTACAGAAAATAAGTGACTTGTTTACTTGTTTCAAGGAGAAACCTTAGAGCAGTAAGATTAACACTTTTAGGAAGTTGATGACATATATATTTTAGTTGTGTGATCACTCTCATACTAAGCCAAATTTAGCCACAAATTTAGGGAGAGTCCTAGATTTAGATGTCTTCTACATAATTCTAGTGACACTTCCTAAACCATCCTGAACATCGAAAATTCATTGCTGAATTATTTGGTTGGACCCATAAATATGAATCATTGACTTAGTCTAGCATATCAAAGAAACTCTCGTATCATMTCACTTCCTACTCACTCCTATTGCAAAAGAAATACATAAATTACATATCTCAAAGGGTGAATGCTAAAGAAAAATCATAAGGAAATTGAAGGCACTGTTATCAGTGTRGGAATTACAAGTAAACCTGTCAGGGCTATGGCTGCTCKCTTGTATTGGAGCCATGCTTATATGATACCAGGGAAACTTCATCGGGGCTATGGACTCTTGTTGGAAGTCAAGCAATATCGGGAAAAGAGAGGCGAKGAACACACTTCAATCTATAAACAATCATAAAAAAAAATCTTCTGTGGTGTCTCTTCCCATAGGATCCCTATGTATATAAATAATCAGTGAAGTATCCTTTATTTMTCATGGTAATTATGTAATATATCATCTATACTAGACCACATTTCTCTTTTATAACCAAGCTATATTATGTGGGATCCATAATATGTACACTATTGAATCTGTTTAGAAGACAAGAATAATAAAATGATGTGCTTGACTTGATTTTTTGAATAAGAGATAAGTGGTCCTTCCCAGTAAGTCGCCATTTGTTGTGAATCCCCCACAACAACCCACTTAAAAATATCTTGAATGAGATATTTTGAGTGGGTTCCCCATTTCATTTTTTTTTTCCAAGGTATTATATTACTAAGTTATTGAAAAGGTAATAGAATAAGGAATTGTTCCTTTTGTTTATACAGTCTGGAAGGTTTCTCATTTTACTACTATTTTAAATTTGACAATGAGTTATCACCTTCTTTTCTACACTAAATGATCCTTTTATCAGTAAACAATTTTTCCTCTCATTCCACTCAATCATGGAAACTTTGTTTTATGAGATGATATCCTCACATACTTCAGAGAAAAGGAATTTCTAATCATTTTCTTACTTTCAGAGTATAATTTAGGATAATATAAAAAATCATTCTAATAATATTCCGATAGAAACCTTTTCAATAGCCATATTGGAAAGGGTTCTATCAGAATCATCCATATCATAGTAATACGTCCTGTGAATAATTTTCAACTCCGAAAAATACAGTCCGACAACCCAAGTTTAAAACTCATCTTCTATTGATTAATGCGTCATTCGATCATTGGTGGAGGAATAAACACATGAATGTTGAAACATTATGCTTACGTAACGGCGCATGATGATAATATTATGATTCAACCAACGTCGATTAGTCTCTATTGTGTTAAACAAATACTCACTCATTTACTTATTCCTCATTTTCTCAAGATAGCACATTTCCCGAGGAAGGGAATATTCTTCAATACCCTTTTTTCATCAGAGTTGTGAAGCTTCTGAAATATCTTGGACTTTGATTGAGAAAGTCCAACAACATGCTTCTAAACTTTCTCATACTTTACCTTCAACATGGAAATCAACATTGGAAAGGGAATATTCTTCGATGCTTTTTCATTAGAGTATGAATATAATGGTGAACTTCTTCCCCCCGACGGAAAAAACTACAAAACATTATATATAACTATTTGAGCCCTTAGACTCTCATCATGCAAATCAAGGCCGAGAATATAATATTATTCAATACCTCTGTTTCATAGCAGAAAATACACTATTAATGCCCCCTATCTGATGGCAATGGCTCCGACGACTACAATTTCAAATTTTCACCTCCCATGATTTCGTCACACGGATTTGTGAAATCCTTTATTTCAAATCACATTAATGGCACAATAATGATCTGGTTTTGAACTGGTAATAGTACATGAGCTATTCAATTTTTTTTTTAAGGTAATTAAATGTCTATATTATAACCCTAAAAAACCCTAATTGAGATCATATCTTTTCTTCGTATGTCGGTTAGTGGCTCAATTTTCCATTGATTAGATCTGTAACGACTAATAAATACCATTTTTAGTTGAATAACAGGTATCTTGTTTCTATGAATTACTATCTTGTATGATTTCTTGTCTATTCAATTCACTTATGATTAATATGTTGACTCCAAGATATAGAGAACACACTATGGTGAGTCAGACAACCCAAAGATCCAAGAATTTAGCACCCACTGCTTCAACTTCAATGCCTGAAACTTGTGACCTCCAAGGAGAGGTTTTAATAACTGATATAACCTATCATACTAGATAATATCATTCCCTCAAATACAACATGATATACAATATCTTCAATATTGGGGACTTTCCTCCAGAAGATGAAAACCTCAAAGTGTACCAAAATATCCAAAAGAGCGGTATTCACCTTATAGCTTCTCGACTTGCATTATTTCCTTACAATGAGGCAACCCAATGGTGCTTCAAGTAGTTTAAACCAAGAAATTCCACAATTATGAATAATTCCAAATGGAAAATAACATCTCTAAGGTCTGAATAAGTTAGTGCAAGATATCACCTACCTAGGCTTGCATGATCCATTAATAAGTCGTTCTTAAAAGGGTTTGATAAAAGTAACAAAGGCCCAACTAAGTTAATGAAAAAATGGTGGGTGGATGAAGATAAAACATTCAATTAAGGACAAAATCCTATCCCCCCTACACGAGTTCAAGGCACCATATAAAATGTTGGTCGCCATGCTGAACCAATTATATGGCGAGGAAAAGAACACATATTTTCAGATAGATTGGCTACCCATCGCTCATAACATTGTGAAGACTAAAAAAGTGTTCAATTGGGAAGAGATATTGACTTTTAACATATGTATCAATGTGAAAAATATACCAGGTATGAAAAATCCCTGCTTTTATATGTCAACATATTTGATTGATTCTATCTATTCCTCAATACCATTTCCAAATCTCAAATGGAATTGGGACCAAGATCAACCCCCTTGTGCATGTGTATTTCTCAGAGATTTGGAACATAAATTATAAGAGGTATTTCTATGAAATTTGTGATTATTTCCTTTCTCCTCTTTATACTATTATTTATGGGTGCCCAAGGAACATAATTTCAAGTGAATCTAGAGCTAGTATGAAAGGGATAGTCGATTGTATCTAGGAAAATATTACACCTACATCAAAGTATATGGAACTACAAGGACCCCTCATATTTTTCAATAATTTGTCCCAGATCACCTTTTGGTGAGAGAAATAACCTACTAGACCATGAGGAAAGGGGTTACTTCTCTTCTCATGAGCAGTAGAAAAAAACTTTGTCCGTTGTTTCCTATACACATAGGAAACTATAGTCTATTGAATGGACAACTTGCTAGAAAAGAGGAAGAGGCATTACACGATTTATGTTTATTCCTTGGAATGAGAAGGGACTTGACCCAAATGAGCTCACAGGTATTCATGTTAGATCTGTAGGTCTCACTCATCCTACTATACATGTAGTTTATTTTGAAGAAGATAGGTTCAAAGGATTTCCTTTTTATGAAGAGGCATTATAAAAGTTTCTTGACGATGTTGCTAGAAAAGAGTTGCAATCTGAGAAAGAATAAATGAAGAAGTTTCATCAAGATCAATTTCAAAGCTTTTTGCTAGAGGATCAGAATAAAATAATCAATAAAGAGAAAGAAAAGGTCAATAAAGCAGGAGAATTGGAGAAAACGAGATTGAAATATGATGAGCAATATCAAAGGAAACAAATAAAAGTAAAAGCTAAAATACTAGATGAGGAAGCTGAGGCATAGAGAAGAGAAAGTGAAAAAGTAGTAGCTGAAGAAGAATCTAAAATACTACCTAAAGAAGCGGAGGCTCGGAGAAGAGAAAATAAAATAGCAACAACTGAAGCAAAAGATACAAGAATAGCAGATGAACAATTGGGACGGGAAAAGAATAAACAATTGAGCGATACCCAAGGCATCCCATCGACTCCTAATTTTGGTATAGTAAACATTTATCCTCAAGAATACACCCCTCTTACTGCTATCCCAGGTAATTCGACCTATTCTTCACAAATACTTAGTTTTGATGGTGCTATCATGGCTATTGGAGACTATTACTATGATGATAGAACTAAGAGCATTGAAAAAGGGTTAAACAAAAGAAAAATGGGAGATTTTGCTAAACCGGGGTCATCTATAGGAAGATTTGTGGAATGGAAGGTGGGGCCTGACCCAAAATAAAATGTCATAAAAGTAGCCTCTGTGCTCCATGCATTTGCGTGTTTGAATGCTTCATCTGTCCTTGAGGTTAACACTTCCTTAAATGCAGCTCGAACTAAGATCATTGAGTTGGAGACATAGTTGAAAACAAAAAAGGATAACATCTCTGAAGAATTCCTGAAAACTATTGAGAAGAAGGACAAATTGCATAAGGAAGAAATTGAGAAGACTGTGCAAGCTATGATATATGAACTACTTCATAATTTGAAAGAGCCACTAGGGATTTTGATAATATATAAACAAAGGAACTGAATAGAGATTTGCAAAATAAGAAAAATGAAATGAACACTAAGTTTGATAGAAGATCCTAGTTAGAATGGTACACCCATATGAAAGAGATAGAATATACAAAGCTAAATATTTGCGATGAAATGGAACAAATCAAGAGGAAAAATGCCAAAGAAATATCTCATTTGTAGACTAAGCTAGATAAATCCAAATGTTTTTTTGAACAAAAAAACTATCAAATCAAGGGATTGGAAGAAGAAAAGGAAAATCTTGAAGAGGTTCTAGAAGAAAACAAGGAAAAGACTCTAGATTTGGAAGTCATCAAGGCAGAGGCAATAGAAATCAATCAAAAAATTAGATCTGAAAAAAAGAATGTTTATTTATTCTTCATGATATGCAGGTTAACCGAGATGATCGAATAAGACTATAATAGCAGATAGCTAAAATCAAGGATCAATACCAAAAGGAAAATAATGTGTTTGACATAATTGTGGACTAGAAAGGAGTATACAAGGATTCCCCAACTACATGCCCACCATATTCTAGGAAATACAGGATAAAAGACCAAATCTTCTTCGATACATGGAATCCTCTATTAGAATATATCCAGGCCATCCAAGAAACAACATCTAAAGTATTCAAACAACTATGGAATTTTTTACATGATCTCTTTGAAGAGTTTGAGATGCAAGTGATGCCCCCCATTGATGAAGCAACACCTTCCAAAGTCAGAATAGATAAGGTGGAAAAGCATATGGAAATTAGAAGAATGAATATTGAACATTTAACTGAACTAAATAAAGAATACCTAGAAGAACATCTGTTGAAACCTATTAGGATCATCACTATGACCCAAGACTTTGATAAACTCATAACACAAGAATTGAAACAAGAGGTTTCCCCCAAATTTTCTGATGGAGAATTGGATATTGAAAATATGCAGTCAGAGAAATTAAAGAAGATCATGGAAAATTGGTCACTCTGGAAGGAATATCGGGACTTGATGTAGATGCATAAGAACTCATGACAATCCCAATTTTCACAACTTCTCCACATGTCCCATATTTTCTATTTTGTAATCCTAATAAGGACATGAATGCGACAAGTCACTTTTTGTAAACTTCCATTTACTTATGATTAAATCTCAAGAATGTAAACAATCACTGGATAATTATAAAAGGCATGACTGTAAATGAGAATAGGATTTTGATTTGGATTGTATCAATAATATGCTACTACTATATGAAAATTTGAACAAGAGACAACATTGGAAATTTTGGTACAAATGTGTATGAATGAGACTATTTTGTTTATTACTGTTTTTAGATTTCTGTGGAGAGGAGTTTGAGATACTTCTTCCGGATTGTCCACAATAAGAGCCATTTATGCATATTTATTTCTATGAATGTATAAATATTATTTCAATGAACTCATTCTTGACTAATTATGTATATCCACTGTTGCCATTATTTTCATACTAAGTGAAACGACAATATAATATGTTGGTGAATCAATTCATTGAATCTGACTCATTGTATCGTCAAATTAATTTATTCCTTGCTTCTATGAATTAATTCTTTGCAAGTAATATTGTGTTTAAATACACTTATTATAATACTTTGATCCTAATCATGATAGGATAGAATAAATTAGGAATGCATCTTCAGACAAGAAGTAATATTTTTAATCTAGTTTAGTTCTTTAAAATTTTAATTCTTTTGAGAAAATTATGTTCTCATATTCATATTTAGATGATATTAGAGTGGCAACCAGGCCAATTTTTTGGTCAAAAACACTATCCCAAACGAGCATGGGTCTAATTGGGACTTTCCATTAGGCATTTTCCCTTAACTTGTTGAATGGGTCTTTAGGGCCCGTCAATAGGAAGTTACCAAGGATTGGCCATGATGCCAGAAAATAGAAGTGTCATCAACAAATCTAAACCAACATTTGGGTGTGAGATGAAATTTGTTTAAGACTAAGGCTTCAAAATGTTCCATGAAAATGTGAGTTACCACGAGGAATAGTGAGGACCCCATAGTTGTTCCTTCAATTTGTTCATAGCAAGTACCTTTAAAGGTGAAGAAGGTAGAGATCAAACATATTTCAATAAGTTTAAGGGTTTCAATTTCCACCATCTTGGAGATGAGGTCCAGGGATTTCGGGACAGAAATTTGGTAAATAAAGAGACAACATCAAATATAATCATCAAGTCTTGGTCGTCAAGGTGAAGATCAAACACTTTTTGAATAAAATAAGATGAGTTTTTAATGAAGGAGGGAGTTTTTCCAGTAAATGAATTAAGTTTGTTAACAAGAAAATGGGAAAGGGCATAAGTAGGAGCACCTATCCCCATGAATTTATTCTTTCATTAATTCATAAAGGTCACACACACACACACACACATCCATTAATCTATTTCATCCTTTGATTATTTTCATTAATTTATAAACACTACAATATTTATAACGACTAATTTTTTTTCCACTTTACCACATCGCTCTCCTTTCCTCAATGGTCTTATTAAATTTTGTCCTTTATAATATTTCATCTTCACTCTTTCAAGCATCATTTCTTCAATAGTCCCTAATGATGGGTGGAGTGTCCACTCGAAATGTTAGGCGTTTCAAAAATCCCTACACAATTTATATCCATAAATCACAAGCAACATAACAAGAAGTAGCTCACATTGTAGTTCACATTCTAGGAGTCCAAATCCTACTCTTAAATATCCATGTGAGGCAATATACAAATTTACATTTTCACATATAAGTGTGAGATTAAAAATTAGCCATTTATATAAACGAAAATATTTAAATGTCTTTTAAAATAATTACAT
>JASDQU011104898.1:36736-70383 GCA_032191745.1 Picea mariana
AAAAAGAAGAGTACAAGCATTACTATTTGTGGCCTGCCACTTGGGAAAACAAGACCACAACATTATTAGAAATTCATTGTTTTCATCTTACAAAATTTTTTAAAGTTTTCCAAGGTGACTAAAACCTTAAATATATGTCTACCTATCCTTCTTGCATCAATAAACCAAACATACAACTAGTGATTAAAGGGGCATTAATTGCTCCTCCTCTTTACAAAACAACATAAGGAAATAGTTTTAGACTGAAGGCCCATGTTCTTTCTTTAGATAGAAGTGTTTGTGGATTTTCTCCTCTAGATCCTCATCTAGTGCGATGGGATTTGAAGGAGTGTCTTCATATGCATGGAACTGGTCATTGTACTCCATGTCATTTCCTTGAGAGTCTATTTGGTTGTTTATTTTGATTTCAAAATTGAAGACTTCTCTATAGAGAGCATCAAATTTCTCATCCATTATGTTCAAATTATGCAATATGACATGTTTTTCCCTCCTTTCCCTTCAAATACATGTGCAATGAATTCTTTGTTCATTCAATGTAGTTCAATGAGTTTAAATATTTTGGTATCCTTATTCCTAGGATATCCTAAGTCTGGAACCCACTTCTTAAATTCCACTTCGAACTAGTCCTTGGTAAGATTCTATCTTTTCCTTTTGATAGMTTTTTCCATGCTAGCCATATCCATTTTGGTTTCCTCCTAAAATTGACACTAAAAGTATGAGGCTACCTTCATTGCATCCAATTGAGCTCTAGTCAAGTGTTGAGGAGTTTGAAAGGGAGGGTATGGATTGGCAACAGGAAGAGTGCCTATGCAGACACTTMTTTTGGTACATGTTTAGGTGGCTCCTCTACCTGTGGACATCATAGAGAAAGGATGATGTGCAACAGAGATGAAATATATATCGAAAGGGTTTGTAACACCTTAGATGTACATAAATGATGGTAGGAATAGAGAAATATTCCTAGATTGATGCCTCATAAGGGAGAGATTCGATAAGAGAGGAAGGCCCACTTCTAGATTAATGCTCAATTCCTTGAAAGATAGGATAAGGTTCTGCCTTCAGATTCTATGCAGTTCTTGATGCCCACCCTAGATGATTTGAACCCATAATAGAGAAGACCAGAGGGAGACAATCCCAAAGGAAATAAACCCAATAAACATAGAAAACTAAATTCTTAGGATCTTAAGGAACTTGAGGGTGGGAGTGACCTAGTGTAGCCCCAGACAAAATTGAAAGAAACATAGACCAAGGGGAAATGAAAGAGCTAGATATTGAGTTAATGAAGCTACTAGATTAAATCTCCAGAATCCACCCCTATCTACCAAAAACACCAAATCCTTTAAATGCCACCCCTAATTCGAAATTGCAAACTAGAAAAATACAAAGATCGAATACCTAAGCACACAGAGTGAGATACTAACCGAAAAGGTCATTATCCGAAACCGAGTGCTAAATCCTAGATTGAATCCCACATTCCCAGAGTTGGTTGATCCTGATGCATTCTCTTTAATGTTTTCCTACCCAAATCCAGAGTTGGATATAATAATAATGACCCCTACTTGCTCCATGATTACAAAATGATCCATCATTTTGAAACCATCATAATTGTGTTTGTCTTCCAAACAACTCGAATTAACCACAAAAATTGTTGTACTTGACCTATATCATCTACATATCCCCTTAACTCTGCATGGTGTGACTTCACACTACCTCTCCTAGAGACATGGGATTAGTCCTTGTCTAACTAATCGACACTCCATTCAAGAATTTGGAAATAGTATATTCACTTTACAAGGAATTTAAAGATTCCCCTTGTAATTTTTTTAAATTTTATTTTAACCAAATTAATGATCACACAAAGGCCTCCACCATTTTCCCAATAACATTATAGATTTTCAATAAACAGAATCAATCACAACAATAGAATATAGTTACATAGGAGAAAAATGAGTCATTATTCTAATTATAAGAACATAGTGAATATTTTTACATTTGAGAAAAAAAATGTTTGTAGATCCAATCCCCCAAATCATTCTTTGAAGAAAGAATATGTTAAATAAGCTTAATCAATGATGAAGAGATGCCATTAATTTTCTTCATTCTAATCAAATGCATTGTTAGGACTAATACATGGCTAATTCTAGAAGACTCAACCAAAGATCAAGGACATGGTCAAAGTTCATTACACAACTTTGTAAAGTTTTACTTTTGAGTAACTTGTGATTATTGTAGTGATAAATATCCATATAGTTTCTCTATGACCAAATCACAAGTGGTATAATGGACTTAACATGTTAAAAATATTATCTACATCTATATTTCACCAATGATTTAAAAAAAATGTTAACAAGGCCAAAGAGTAATAGAACTCATGCCTTTTAGTATTTTTTTTTCAATTCTAAGTTGATCGTGTTGAGCCTTGTACTTTTCCTGTGACTTATTCAATGTCTCTTGTACTTAAAAATGGATTTTCCTAATCTTTTCAACATTTTTTCTACTTTCAATGCATCTCCTATGATGTCTTCTATTACTCCTCCTTGCTATCCATATACAACATCTAAGGGTAATGGTGGAAAATACCCGAAGAAAGTTTCAAAAGGGGACCTATAGGTAGAAGCGTTTCAACTTAGTGTTCATCTTCTCCCAAAGAGTAGTCTAAAAGGCATTCAACAATTTGGTATCCCTATTTAATATTATGATCCTTGGTATCCCAAAGTGCACCTAGACCTTTTCAAAGAACATGTTTGTTTCTTCTTTTCCTTTGATGGTATTTTTACAAGGAATAAGAATTCACATCTTGATGAATATATCAACTACCACAAATAGATATCCATTTCCCTTCCTAGTTGTTGGAAAACCACCCACAAAATCCATGGAGATGCTATGCCATGATCTAGTGAGTATAGGTAAGGGATGGTATAAACCTTGTTTTCTATTACTAGGATTTATAGTACAAAAAAGTATAAATCCTTTAATAAATTGAGATACACTTTATTGCATTGTAAGCCAATACACATACCTTTGTAAGTTGGAAACTGTCTTCCCAATACCAAAATGTCCTGCAACCTTGGAGGTGCGAGCCTCTCTAATAAGCTACGATATTTCACCTTTAGGAACATAGAGTTGGTCTATCTTGTAGAGAAACCCATTTTAGAGATGATAGTTAACCTTCCCATCACCTTGTTCTACACGAATTTGGCCTTGTAGCTACTAAAACACCTCTTTAGAGTCCTCGTCTTCTATGCATTCCTCTTTGTATGCATCATGGGTAAAAGGATCCATGTGCATATCAGTTCCCAAATATGTGATATTTGATGTGGTGGCCTTGAAAACATGTATACCAACTTATTAGGGCTTTCCTTCTTAAATTTTTTGACTAGATAAAATTTCTACAAAAAACCCATCCACTTGTAGTCATGAAAGCATGTTTACTAACTTATTATTTCTTCTCTTCTTACATATAATGACTAGATAAATTTTCTACAAAACCCCATCCACTTGTAGTGTTTAGTTTGCTAAATCTTACTTTGGGCATACAAATACTATAGTTATTGGTGATCAATGTGGATACTGGTGTCCTTTCCCATTAGATAGTGCTCCTACTTCTTTAATTCTTGAACCAAGCCATAGAGTTCCTTATCATACGTAGGATAGTTCAGGACTCCACCATGAAACATTTCAGAATGATAACATACCATCTTACCTACATGCATCAATATTTATCCCATACCATATCCACTTGGATCTATCTCCACTTCAAAATGCTTCTACAAACTCAGTAATGCAAGAATCGGTGCTTGATTAATCTTCCATTTCATCTCATTGAAATATTTCTATTGATTCTCCCCCCATTGGAATATTTTACTACTAGCTGTTATGGCATAAAAGTGGTGCAACTACAACTAAAAAGGATGATATAAGCTTCCATAGGTACTGCATTGTTCCAAATAAGCTCCTAACTTTAGTGACATTAATAGGCACTATCTACTCGATGATGGAATCCATATTCACATGACCTATCTTGAGTTTCCCTCCACCGATCATATACCCCAAATACACCAATGAACGTTGAGAAAAATCACATTTATTAGCTAGTGGTTGATGCTTTTTTAGAGTCTTTAAATCCTGCATGAGTTGTGGGATATGCTCTTGCCAAGTAGATCTATAAACCAATATATCATCTAAATACACTATAAAAAATGAATCTATAAAGGGATGTAATACATCATTTATCAAATGCATAAATGTAGTTGGTGCATTACATAAACCAAAAGGCATTACCAACCATTCATATATACCTTGCCTATTTAGTCGAAGGTAGTATTCCAAGTGTCTTCTTATTTAACTCATACCCGATGGTAACCTAATTTGAGATCCAACTTGGTGAAGTACTTGGCATGCTTAAATTGATCTAACAAATCATCAATCTTGGGAAGAGGGTACTAATTCTTGAAGCTGATCTTTTTCAAATCTCTATAGTTAATACACATTTTCCAAGTCCCATCCTTCTTGGGTATTATTATGATATGTGACCCACAAGGTGAAGCCTTATTCGAATTTATCCCTACTCTAGTACCTACTACAACTTTTTCTTTACTTCATATGATTCCAGGATGGAGTGTATGTACAACCCAATATTTGGAAATGGGGAGTTAGGAAACAATTGTATCTCATGCTCCACTTTCCTCCTAGGTGGTAAGTCTTTAGGATTATAAAAAAATTCTTTGCATTCCCACAACAACTCCTCCAACTAATTTTTATTCTTTTTAGTTCATCGCTCCAGATCCCATATATGCATTTACTTTTAATGATTCATCATCTTACCGATTCCCTCTTAAGAAACGTAATACAAACTTCCCGCTAGAGCTGTCAATTTATTGGCTTGGTTAGCACTTACCAAAGAGATATTGGATTTACCTTTGTGTGCATTGATGATGAAAGGATTCCCATCCTTGATTAGGAAATACCATTTTTCTCTCCTCATGCAGATTGCATGCCTCATATACATGTAGGGGCTTCGAAACACTACACCACATACATCAAGTGGTACTATATCTATCTCCAATTCATCAATATAGTTTTCACTTATATAAAATTTGATCTCACACTATTTAGTGACCTTGATATCTGTATCCTTATTTATCCATCCTCACATATATGGGATATTATGATCATAAAATTCCAATCCAATCTTGCTAACTCAAGGAGACTGGTTTGATTTTGGAAATTAGTTCCAATGACTTTCTTTAAACATGAGACATGAAAAATAGGATGGATCTTAGAATGAATAGGCAGAGATAACTTGTAGGCCACAAACCCCACTTGCTTGAGAATTGTATAAGGACCATAAAATTTGGGAGCAAGTTTCTGAAAATGTTCATCTTTAATTGAAGTATACTTATAAGTTTGCAGACGAAGAAACACATGGTCCACTTCAGTAAATTGACGTTCAGAACGATCCTAAACTGCTTGTTTCTTCATGTGATTCTGAACCATGACCAAATTTTCTTGAAGGGTATGAAGAATGGCATCTTGGAGTGTAATGTTTTTGTAAAACTCCTGAAAATTTGAGACACCTGGCATGTAATAGAGAACCGACGGTGGATTTTTTCCGTAAACTACTTCAAAAGGAGTCATGCGAGCAGCTGTATGGTAATATGTGTTATACCACCATTCATATTGGGGTAACCATTGAGCCCGCTTGTTTTTTCCATCAGATGAAAAACAACTCAAATATGTTTCAAAAGATTTTTTGACAACTTCAGTTTGGCCATCGATATGGGGATGATAGGAGTTGCTGAGATGAAATTAGCAATCCTTGCCAAGAATTGCTGGTCAAAGTGGGATCTCTATTAGAGATAATAGAATGAGGCATGCCACAAATTTTGAAGATATCATCCATGAAAATTTGAGCCACTATGGTTGCAGTGAACGGGTGTTGAAGAACAAAGAAATGAGCATATTTGGAAAGATGATCAACTACCACCATGCTGACTAATTTATTTCCTAATTTAGGTAATCCAACAATGAAATCCATAGAAATGTACCGCCAAATAGCAGGGGGAATTAGAAGAAGTTGGAGTGTTCTTGGATCTTTGAATGTTTCTCCCTTGTTGTGTTGAAATACATCACATTCATCCACAAAGGTGCATACATCTTTCTTACCATCCCATAAAAAAGAATGTCTGACCCATTCATGGGTTTTGGTAAACCTTGAATGTCTAACTGTGGGTGAAGTATGAAGCTTAGAAAGCAATGTGGATTTAAATTGCGAATGTTTGATTAAATACAGATGAAATTTGTGGAGAAGCTCTTCATTGTGCCAAGAGTATCTTAGAGAAGCTAGAGAGTGGTGTTGCAATTGTTGGATTGGGCAAGAAAGTTTGGGGTATCGCATCCATTCCTAGTGAATATCTTGGAGCCAATCTGGTACAATGAAGGAGAAGGGAAATAGGGACCCTTCTTCTTCGGAATTCCTGGAAAGAGAATCAACAACCACATTTTATTTTCCATTATTTTAAATGATATCATAATCATATCCAAATACCTTGGTCACGCATTTTTGTTTCTCCGATGATTAATTTCGTTGTGCCAGCAAATACTTGAGGTTGTGGTGATCGGTTTTAATATGGAAGTGTTTCCCCAATAGATAAGGATGCCAGAGATCCATGAAATGTAGAGTGGAAAAAAAATTCTTTTCTTAGGTTTATTATCCCAAATGTCTCTCTGAAATTTGTTCGGTAGTTAAGGCCAAAGGCCTACCATCTTGCATGAGGACTGCCCCAATCCCATTCCGTGAAGCATCACATTTTAAGACAAAAGTCTTTTTGAATTCAGGAAGTGCTAGGACACGAGTCATGCACATATTATCTTTCAAGGTGTGGAAGGATTGATCATCTTTTGGAGTCCAAGTGAAAGAATTATTTTTAAGGAGAGTAGTGAGAGGCGCTGCAATTTTTCCATAATTTTGAACAAACTTGCGATAATTTCCCGTTAAACCGATAAAAACACACAAATATTAAGAGTTTTAGGGTGAGTCCAATCCTGCATAACTTCAATTTTCTTAGGATCCACCCTTACACCATCCTTACTGACAATATGATGCATGTACTCCACTTCCAAGGCTCCAAAGGCACATTTAGATTGTTTGAAGAAAAGTTGGTGCTGAGAGAGTATATGGAGAACTTGATCCACATGGGTGAGATGGGATGTCCAATTTTTACTATAGATGATAATATTATCAAAGAAAAGGAAGAAAAAATGATGAAGAAAAGGACAAAATACATGATTAATGAGACATTGGAAAGTGGAGGGGGAATTACATAGGCCAAATGGCATTACCAAGAACTCATAGTGACCCTCATTAGTTCTAAATTCATTCTTGGGAATATCTTCCTCTTTCATATGTATTTGGTGGTATCTAGAACGAAGATCAAGTTTAGTAAAGTATTGGGCACCGATCAATTCATCCAAGAGATCATCAATGATGAGAATTGGAAATTTGTCTTTGATGGTGAGTTTGTTGAGGGCACGAAAGTATGGGAACATGCACCAAGTTCCTTATTTCTTATGATGAAGAAAAGAACAAAATACATGACTAATGAAACTTTGGAAAGTGGAGGGAGAAATACATATGCCAAATGGCATTACCAAGAACTCATAGTGAACCTCATTAGTTATAAATGAAGTCTTGGGAATATCTTCCTCTTTCATATGTATTTGGTGGTATCCAGAACGAAGATCAAGTTTAGTAAATTATTTGGCACCACTCAATTCATCCAAGAGATCATCAATGACGAGAATGGGAAATTTTTCTTTTATGGTGAGTTTTTTGAGGGCACGAAAGTATGGGAACATGCACCAAGTTCCTTATTTCTTGATTACCATGACCACAAGAGATGAATATGGGCTAGTACTAAGATGGATAACACCCACATTGAGCAATTCTTGAACAATTTTCTCAATTTCATTCTTCTGGAAAAAGGGATGAAGATAAGGGAGAACATTGAGAGGAAGATTACCCAAGATAATTGGAATGGAATGATCATGAACACCATGGGAAGGGGGAAGTCCATGGGGAGTGGAAAAAATAGCTTCATGTTTGGAGATGATAGATTGGAGGTCAGGATGCAAAGAGGGTGTCTCAACGACTTGAATGGAATGGAGTTGGTAAATAATGACAGAATTACCTTTTTTGAGGAGCTTTTCCATTCGATGGGAATTGATGATCTTAGGGGAGCATGAGATAATTCCTTGGAACTTGTATTGTTGTCCCTCATATTGGAATCCCATGGTTAATTCCTTAAAATCCATGAGAATGGAGCCCAAAGTGCGTAACCATTCAACACTGAGAATAATTTCACAATCGCCCATGTTGATAGAAAACATATGCGATTTCAGGTGGTAGTGACCGATTTGTAGGTGCACATTTTCACAATGCTCACCACATTTCATGGAACCTCCATTATCAATCATGATTTTAAAATTGTTGAAGACAAATATGTAACAATTGATTTTTTGGGAAATGTGGTGATGAATAAAATTATGGGTGCTGTCACTTTCAAGAAGGATGATGAATTTCCTATGCTTAATGTAGCCAACTATATTGAGGGTTTGGAGAGCAGAGAATCTAGTGAGGGAATGTAGTGAAATCATCAGTTTAACTTCTGTTGGGTCAATGGGTGGAGTAGTAACATTTGTAGGGTGTAKCTATTCCATAATGRGGACTTCAACCTCCTCATCAACAACATCCTTTGAAATGACCATAAAAATATATTTTTTCTTTACACTTGTTCTCGAGAAAATATTTGTCATCACAATTATAACAAATACCCTTGAGTTGGCATTCAACCATTTCTTCCCAAGCTAATTTTTGGACYTTGAGAGGGAGGTAGGAGGGGAAATATTGGTAGGGTGAGGGTGAGGAAGAAAAGAGGGTTTTCAAGTATGGGAAAATAATACCTATTGTGCTTATTTGGCACATTTAGTATCTTCCAACCAAGTCTGGGGGAAAGCCATGGGGACCTGGGCTTGGATTTCATCATTTAGGACACTAATAAAGGATTCCATAAACAAGGCATATGTCATTCCCTCCATTATGAAGACCAAGTGATAAAAGGAAATTATAAAGTCTTCCACTATGACCGACTATTTCAACTTGGTCAAATTGCCTAAATAGTGGGTGTCTATGTCAAAGCGTTCATAGATCTCTGCAACAAAATGGATCCAAGAAACATACCCCTAGCATGTATTTTTATGCCATTTCCATGACTTCCAATGTTCAGGATCCAGATAGAGAGAAACATAACAAAGTTTTCCCAACTCATCAATAATGACATGCAAATAAAAATAATGCTCCATATGGGTGACCCAACCCATGGGATCTGAGCCATCAAATTTATTGCCCTCAAATTTGGGAAGACAGGGGTCATGATGAAAGGAGTTGGATTGAAAGGACATAGAATGGGAGGATTCAACAYCATATAATTGGGACGGTTGTTTCGAGAAGGAAGGGCTTGAGAATCAGTTAATAAACTGGTTGAGAGTGGATTTGAGGGTGTCAAATTTGCCTGTGAATTTGGCATCCATGGAATCAAATTTGTTATGGACTTGGTCTTGGGATTGTGAAAATATGGAATTTATGGAATAAATGTCATACGTAACTTGTTGGATGTTCTCCTTGTTGTAGTTGATGGCATCTTGCAAATCTTGGTTGCAAGTGTTGGCCATTTGGAGAGGAGGTGTACCTTTAAGGGGAAGTGGGTTCAATAAAAAAGGTGGATAGGTGATATATATGACGATGATCAAAGAAACAAGGGAAATCTAATGGGATATATTTCAAAGAAGGGTGTCACGAAGGGTGTGTGAGAGCATATAAAAAAAGACTTATAAGTGATAGGTACTAGGATGATCAGGTTGAAAAGGGTAATTCAATGGGATAGGTTGCAAATAAGGGTGCCAAGAAGGGGGTCATGTCCACTGAAAAAAAGGGATTAAAAATGATAGGTACCACTATGATAAGGTTGAGGATATGAATCCAATGGGATAGGTCCTGAATAAGAGTGTTGATAGGACCACTATAATCATTTTTTTTTACTCCTACAGAGTTATACTTCAACCAAAATAATGCAGTTTTGAATGGCCCATATTGTTAATAGGAAAATTTATGTAGGAATTTTCCAACCAAGTGCAGAGGAAAGGTTGTGAAACAATAGATCTCATCTATTCCTTTTCTGTTCTTTTTCTTTCCCATGGGTTAGGGTTTATAGGGTTCCTATAGAAAAGGGTTTTCCCTGTGCTATAGCTCTTTGATATGTGTGCGGGTTCGAACAACAATATTCTACCAAATATCTCAGGGCACCAACTAAGGAGAATCGACCATACCCTTAGTCATACTACCCGATTACCTAGGTACTAGAGAGTATCTTCCTGAGGGTTGTTCTCGGTGTCACTCGGTGTCACTATAACAGTCAGGCAGTTAATCAGATGATCTAGAGATAGTTTTAGGAGACCTAGGGGACTCCCGATATACTTTTTGTTATGTTGGAAGAATGGTCATGTACATATTCTGTCTAATGCGATATTACTTGATGGGTACCAACAGGGGTTACAAAGGTTTCCAACAAAGTGAAACATTTGTTTCTAGACAACCTTGTGAAACCATCTGTATTTCCTACATGTAGTCTTCCCCACCGCATTCGTACTTCTTAGCAACAAATCTATGTTATTTAAAGACATCGATAGTACACATCTCTACGTTGGAAAAAAAAATCCCACAGTTTCCGTAGAGGAAAGTGCCATGATAACACTTTTTAGGTACCAGATCAATTTAATTAAGCATAAAATATAAAGTACTGCAGAAAATACCAGTTGAACAAAAAATGTAGAGATCCACAACAAAAAATGATACCTTTATTGGTATAAATAAATGTTCACTTTCCTCTTCAAGGGGGAAACCTCCAACATAGCAACACTCTATTACAATAATTACCAAGAAAAGACTTTCTCATGCCTTCTACTCTTATTTATACTAATTCTATCTTTTAAAGAACATTCTAGAGGAAGATATTTCTGGAAGCATAAGCTTCTATTAGGTCTTCTTACATTGACTTGTTCACGTTAATTAAATAGGCCTTATTAACTAATTTCAGCCTTTATTACATGGAAAATATATTATTATACCTATGTAATGGGTTAGGGAGGTTATGTCCCTAACATTCTCAATTATGAAATGCAAGTACACGGAAATGGACACTCACTATGGTGTTTCCATAGACACTGTGGCCTAAATGGTTTCTATAAAATATTCTACCTCATCTCATGTGCTCCAATATCACAGTTCTGTTTTCTCTACTAAACTATGGAAAAATAATAATATTAAAATAATGGAACCCCTTCTCTTCTTAGCAATTCAGTATTTAACATAGCCTGATAGTTGTCTATGAGTTAGGGTTAGGTTTTTTGCATGCGTCAACCCTCCATTAGTGTTATGGTTTTAGACCCTCTATAATATTATTGAAAGTACACACATGACTAGCATCACATGTGTGAATAATGGGGGGTGATGTGGCATCCACTTGGTACCATGGTGGTCAACATGGTAGGTCAACTTGCAAGAGGAATAACTTCCAGATATGAAATTTTATTGGCTGATTTTTTCATTGTTGGAAATATTTCAATATGTAGAACAACATCAAGGGTGTTGGGGCGAAGATCACAAAGTTTTGATCCCAAAAAGTGTCATTTGATGCCTCAAACTAGCTCTGGAATTTTCTCGACCCCAAATCACCAAATTGGGACCTACCCCTAAGATGGCCCCTGCAAGCCAATTCTTCCATTTTTTACTCTAAAAAGTACCATTATAAATGACAAATTATATAATTCTCCATTCTAGATTAGCTCAGGAGGGGTGTAGTGCCCTTGAACATACCTTTAGTGTAATTGGAAATTTTGACTCTACGTGGGGAGACTAATGAAAAATTAGGCTATGGATATTTGACGTGGTCTCACAACTTAGTGGAAGAGGTAATTCTAGATATAAATAGTAAAAATTATATTTCTGGCAGTGGAGTAATTTATTGAATTGTTCACTATTATTTCTCTTTCTAAATATTTTAAATTGTTAGAATACTAAGAGNGGGGGGGTGAATAAGTGTTGTGCAATATTTTACCACTTTTAATCAGAACATGTAATCATTAACTTTATCAGAAATATATCATCAGTATATCATGAGAAATATCAATCAATAGAGATAAAAAATGACCACAAATACAAAGTACTCTAGAATTTATGTGGAAACCCAAATGGGAGAAAAATGCATAATGCTTTATTATATGTCAAATATTACATTCATAAGAAGAAACAACTTCCAATTTATCCAAAACCAACCAATAGGAGGCAACAACCCCCTAATTTACAGGCACCAACCTAAAGGAATCTCCGACTCCCTGAATTCTCCAGCTACAACTGGAAGGAGGCTATCACCCCTTGATTTACAGGCACCAACCTGAAGGAAGTTCCAACTCCCTAAGTTTTGCGACACCAACCAGAAGGAGGCTACAACCTCCTTTCTTTTCCCTATCCTACTTCTTTAAAATATAAGTATAGACTCAAATTGTCACCATCACTGATCAACCTGTAACTGCCACTGTCATTGATACATCAACCTGTAACTATGACTGCCATTGTCACTGTCACATCAACCTG
Organism: Picea mariana; assembly: GCA_032191745.1. Lineage (NCBI taxonomy): Eukaryota > Viridiplantae > Streptophyta > Pinopsida > Pinales > Pinaceae > Picea > Picea mariana. Next base: position 49,443 of record JASDQU011104898.1, read on the forward strand.
TAACTGATGATCAACCAATCATCCAGCCCATCACTGTCGCTATCATTGTAATTGTCACTGTCCTTGTCACTGATATCTCATCATCAACCAACTATAAACATATCCACTCACATGAATACCAAAACCATCACCATACCATGTACATCAACCATGTACCAGAACCTGTACCATACCATGTACAAGAACCATGTACCAGAACATGTACCATACCATGTACATCAACCATGTACCACAATGTCAAATATGAAAACTTGTAAGATTCACCACGAGCTCAATTTTCAATTCCAGATTCTGAAATTTATACCCGAGGTACTTCTGGATGTATTGTCATACCTGTGAAAATTTCACAGTCTACAAAGTCCCAAAAAATAAGTTATAGCAAAAAATGCCAAACTGACTTGTTTGAAACATATTTCAGGACCGTTCAAAAACTCAGACTTCCACAACACATATATCCAAAACTGTTGCGAGACAATGTTTGAAATTTTAACCATAGGTACTCAGGGAACTTTCCTCCATCACCTCAAAATGTTAGGGTCTGAAACTTCCCAGAACAAAAGTTATAGCAAACGTGGTATACCATCCTAAATTATGACCTATTTTAGAGACAAAACTTGTACAACATGCCACATGCTCAATATTTGATATCATACTCTGAAACTCGCACAAAAGATACTAAAGACTGTAATATTTCCAATGCAATTAGTCTCACATAAGGTGGATTGTCTATGAATAATTTATGACTTTTTTACCCGTAACACCTGTTTCAGATTAGTTTTAGTACTAGTCAAAAACCTTATCTTCCACAGAGTGTATAGCCAAAAATACAACGACCCAAAAGTTGAATTTTTACCACAAGTACCTTGCCATGTCTTATCAACAACCTCCAATTTTCACTATTCGCATCATTGTAGAAAAAACATTACAGCAAAAATGGTAATATGACCATTTAAAAACACACCTTAGAACACATCATAACAAGACTTCATCTTCCCTTGAAATTTCTCCCTTCTTCACTTTATTTTCCTTTTTAAATTCGTACCACACTTGTTCTAAGAGATAACAAGAATGAATGGTAAAAATGAAAGGTTCTTAATGTGTATTTATACTTTTTCAAGTACCTCCTTTACTTGACTTTGGGGTTGACCTATACTTTCTTGTTACAACCACTTTAACCTATAATTAATGACTTGTAACTTCTTGTTGCAACCGTTTAGGGGCTTCTTAACAATTCTTCGGGGATTCCACCTTCAAAAGACCATAACTTCTCAACTGTGAGGAAACACGTGGCACACCACCTACCGTTGGAGACGACATGATGATGACTATCCATATATGAGTGTGTTTCATGCATTTGTATTGTCCTTCATCCTCTTTTTCCTCAAACGAATTTGAGCTTCATGACCACAACTCTGGTGCTTCTCAACTACTTAACCACTTAGCCATATTTACGGGGATTCTTGTAGACTTCTTCAAAGCGTCTTCCCGTGAGGACCATGCTTAAAGCTATGCCATAAGGGGACCACTTTGGAGACTTCTACTAATACACCCATCACTTATGTTGATATCAATGCCAACCATGAATGTTGACATACATGAAAATCAATTTTCCAACATAAATAATGCTTCCAAGTTTTTTCAAAGAAACCCCTTCCTAACACTTGTTATCATTGGATGATGTAGGTGAATAATGCATTGGAATTTTTTTTAATAGAGTATTTAGTAAAGTAAAATATTATTTGTTATATGCATTATTTTAGTATTTTCTCTTACTAAGGATTCAAGGTTGTTTCTAGCATAGTAATGTTCCTAGTTGTAATGACTAATTGTTTTATCAAGTACATATTATAATATCTGGAAACGTTAAAATGTAAATTAAAGTTTCATCTACTATGTAGAGTAGTGTTGAAAGATTCAATTGAAGAAAATGTGCATTCCAAAGTTGATAGGAGAAGCAATAAAAACAATTGTGGAGGATGGTGGGTGAATCCATGAAGCTCAATTGCACTTTTTAGCAAGTTGGGCATGAAAAAATGGCCTTTGTTGACCTTCAATTAAAGTTGTAATCCCTCAATTGAGGTTTCAAACTTCGATTGAAGGATTAAAATGTCAATCAAGGTAAAACCTTGATTGATAGTTTTAAACCAAAATCAAGTATTTATGTAAAAAATACCTCAATCAAGGGTTTTAAAATACCTTGATCAAGGGATTTTAAAAACCTTAATCAAGGGATTTTAGAAACCTTGATAAAGGGATTTTAAAACCCTCAATTGAGGGCTTGAAAATAAACAATCCTTCCCCATTTTTGTAGGTTTTCATGAAGCTGGAACTTTTAGGAGATTAAATCCTTTCATATCTTCCATGGAAGGAGGCAAACTTAGCACATGGAGATTTTCCATTGAATCCTCTATCCAATGACATATACTTTTCTTGTTTTTGGTTTCATACTATATTTTTAATTTACTTTTTCTAAAACTTATACAAAATTTTGTTCTCTTGAGTAGTAAAGGCCCCTAGAGGAAAATATGTATCTTTAAAAGTATACAACCATAAAATTATAAAAAATATATGGGTTCTCCATTGATGTTTCCTCTTCAAAAGGGTATTTTTTGTTTTTCATTTTTCAAACCCTTCTATATCACTAAATTAATCACTATTGAACACCCTTGGGACTCCACCTTCCCTATATTAGGCCATGGTTTTTGTATTAGATGGTTAAATATTCCTTTTGGGTAATTTTTGTTTGCACATTTTCACCCTTATTTTATTGGCTCCTAATTCAATTAGCTATACTTTCTTTATTTTAACATTTATTTTTGTAGTGTTAATAATGCTATTTTCCACTCCTTTTTGTGAGGTCTAATTGTGATGGTATTATTTTCTATTGCTTCTCACATAACACGAAGAATTTTGTTTTAACATTTTTTTGTGGTATCCCCTCATTTCATTACAACTTGTCATAGCTTAATCTCACATTAGGGTGGAAAAAAAACACCCATATCCCTATTTTGTGGTTGGCCATTAAAGTGGCTCCATAGACGATTTTCTCTATAGATTGATGCCTCTCTTAGTAGTTAACCAATTCCAACTCTCTTGTACTTACCCCTTTGATCTTGTGATTATTCTCTTAAGGGTTATTATTGCAACATTCTTGGATATTTATTCCCTATTGTCCTCTCCTCCATCACTAATATTTCAAGGAGGATCCGTTATCTCTTACTTAAGTTTTCCATGGACTATATGGTTTGTGGTACTCATTTCCATCTTGATTTTGATTTCAAGCATCACAAGTGGTAATCCTCCTATATAATTAGGGGAGCCTTCCCTATTAAGTGGTAATCCTCCTATATAATTAGGGGAGTTGGCCACCAACCACTAACATGTGGAGTTGGCCACTAACATGTGGAGTTGGCCACCAACCATTTCTCCATGGAAAAATAGAAGAAGATTATTCCATCTCTCCATGGAAAAATAGAAGAAGATTATTTAACTTTGTCCTTATGCAGGGGTTTCTATGAACTTAAACAACTGACTATACACACGATTCRCTTCATTAATGGGCCTTGACAAACATAATGTGGATTTGTCCACAACCATTTCTCAATGGAAAAAATAGAAAAATATTATTGGCCATTCTTCAACCCTATTTTTATGCATGGGTTTGGTGGCACGTCGTTTTTTACTAGAACCATTTTTATTTTCAAACTGTCCTTTCTTGTCACTTCTTTTATAGATCGCATGTCCCTCTAGGGCCCATGGCCATGGAAAGTGAAGGGAAACGGGTGTTTCACAATGGTACGATTGAAACTCATTCACATAGAGCGTTGGGTCCCATTCTTGGTGAAGTGAAGAGCTTCTGCTGCCTTGGTGAACTCGGAGTGCTGTTCTGCTTTCGAGTCTTGCTTCCCAATGTAATGCTGACCTCAGAGATTTTCTAAAGAGTTAAATCTGGTGATACAATCACTTTCGCTTTCAACTTTCCATGGTCTTTCATTTTGTTGTCAAAATGAATCCAAATGAGATGATGAAGGGGCATGGTTGTTGGATTTACTATGAACAACAAAATGAATCCAGATGAGATGATGAAGGGACATGGTTGTTGGATGTACCATGACTATTGAAAGTTTCTGGGAAGTTTCCCAACTGTGTCATATTTGTTCTTTCATGTTATGGAACTTGTGATAGTTCCAAAGGTCGTGTGGGAAGTTTCTCAATTGTGTCATATTTGTTCTCTTAGGTCATGGAACTTGTGATAGTTCCAAAGGGTGCATGGGAGGTTTTTCAACGGTGTCATATTTGTTTTCTCATGTTATGGAACTTGTGCTAGTTCCAAAGGTTGTGTCACAAGTTTCAAAGTTTGTGACAAAAGATGAATCAAACTACCATGGACTTATCTAACCTCTAATCTCATTTAAGACCAAATTTCTTTGATTAAGAGTTATTGGTCTCCAACAATTGTCCTTTTTATTAAAGATTTTTCTTAATTTTCTCCCAAGTGTAACACTTATAATCATGTCATGATTTTACTTAGACCTAATGTCATAAAGTTGCATGCTTCCATGCTTTCCCACTAGTTCTTTATGTTTCAAATTTGTTCCTTTAAGTGCCATGATTTTCCTTGGGCCGAATCTCATAAAGTTGCATGTCCATGTCTTCCCATTAGTTCTTTATGCTTTAAATTTGTTCCTTTAGGTCAACCCCATATTTTAGGGGAAGGGCATGATGTTCCTTTAAGTCAACCCCATATTTTAGGGCAATGGCATTATATAAACCTCTTTGTCTTTGTCCAACATTGAACATTGATGGATCATTAAGTTTCACATGACTTGCATTAAACACTAGATGGATACCAATGTATGATAGTAAATCTAACTTAAATGTGTCCCCTCAAATTTGATTGATGATTGTATATCCTCCATAATTGAGTTATTTGAGGTTTAGGTCTTTCTCTATGAAGAACACATTATGAAGATACACTTAAAGTATTTCTCATGTGGAAAAATAGTCATTTGCATCGTGTTGATAATTCTTAGCATTAGTATTATTCTATTTGTTAAGCAAAACTTTGAGAATTTAAACATTGACTTTCTAGATGTATTTAATGAAATCACTAGTATGATTTGAAGAATTTGTCACTATAAGAAAAAAAAATKTTTGTCGTAACAATTATTATAACGATGTACAAGAAAATTTGATSTGTATTAAAGGACTTTGGTATCATTTACTAACTTTTAAACTACCAGCGTATGTTAGGGATAAACATATACAATGAGTCTTCTACTATGTGAATATAAATAAGTATTATTTATTAGTATTTAATTTAATTCGACTAATATATAGTCATTTTAGCATTYTTTATCTTGTTATAAATTAGGATGATTCATGCTCAATTAATTTCTCATGTACTTCTATATTGTGGTGAGATAAATTACTACATGCATAAATAGTAATTTTGATCTTCCACTTTGATTTAGATTGAGTGATCAATATTCACAACCACTACTACTTTATATACATTTTTAATGTATAGAGTCGCCTCTAGATCAAGTGCCTTCAATAATTCATTTGATCCTTAAAATTAGCTAAGAATCAACATAATTTCCTAGGAACACCCTTACAAASATTTGATCTCGTACTAGAAAGCTTTCCTCTTTATTAGTGTATAGTCTATCTGTGTGTGAGTGGAAGAAGTTTAACTTTCTATCATCGATTCCTAGCCTTGACATGATCAAAGAGGGATTAACACATGCATATATGATGGATAAAATTGTTCTTAATGGACATTAGTAGTCTACTTTATCTTGGTGAAGGTTAAATATCATTAATTCATATTACTTCCTAATCTACATAAGTTATATCCCATGTCTGTATAATGTTGTATGCATGGATGTCCCTTAGAAAACACCACACATATGTGACATGTGTAACATGTTTGTACAATTATTAATTCCAATCCCACGTATCACTCTTTCTAACCATGATGATATGTGCACCTCACTTAAACCACAAACTACTCTACCTCCATGTTATCATTGAATGACAATTACTTGTGCCACTTTACCCTAAAATGTATATTTATGTTATGTATAACTAAAATTAAATATTATTATTAATGTAATTATAATATGTATATCCTAAATATAGCTAATTATAACATATATTAAGTTCATTGGGTTGTGTCTTGCCAACTTGGGGCAACTGTTGTGATAGTAAGGCAGGTTCAAATCCTACTAGCCATGCTCCTTCCCTATGTGGGGTTTACTAGATGTGGCTCTTAATTATATTGAATGTTTTTTATGTATACTTTATTCAAGTTATTGCATGACATTGGAAAGGTACCATCAACTGTATTCTTAACTTAAGTGTGTGAGGGTGGTTCAAGCTTATTTCCAAGTTTACCATCCATAAAAAAAGATAGGTTCCCAATTGAAAACAACAACACACACACAATATTTCAAAGTAAGCCACAAGTGTTAGCTCAAGTATATTTCCTTGCCATGCAAAATACATAATGGAAAAAGAGTTCATGAGGTTGAATGCACTTGCTATTATAAATGAATTTAGTCATCCTTGACCTTATGAGTTGAACCATGACATTGCTATATCTTATGTCAACAATTTTGAATCTTCCCAAACAAGATCCAGAGTATGCTCCCTTGTGCTCATCCCTTTCCTTGAATCAATCCACAAGTAACTCACAAGTTGCTATTTAGCAATATGTGAGAGCACTCAAACAACCTAAAAAAATATTAAATGTATGAACAATTTGGGCTTTGAGTGGAGGAAGTAGAATTCATACACATACATATCCTAGGTATCAACCTCTAACTACTTGAACCGCCTTCAAATAATAGAGGGTCCATGATTGGAGAAGGATAACACACATATGCTAGAAGAATAGTTTGGAAGTTATAGTCTAATTTAGGAGAACCCATATGTACTTTCTTACTGAGAGAAACTTAATTTTTATCCAAAATTGACTTGGTCCTCTTAGGGTTTTTTGAGCCACTCCTTGGATCCCCTAATTTTGTGGAATCATAGTCGTTGTTGAAAATGAGTTTAAATAGTGACTAAGGTTGGATGATCCCAAGATTGGGTGGAAAAGTTGATACTGTCAAATTTTACATAGTATCTATATCTATATCTGTATCTGGTGTATTGAAATTTATTATTATGTTTCTTGCACTTATTTTATGGAGTTGGTGTGGATTTAACATGCTTGATGCTACTTATGTTAATACTTTGAAATTTATCCGGTTCATTTGAAATTCTTAATGAAGGATGAGAAAGGTAAGATCTTGTTGGATTTTGTGCAGGATTTGATGAGAACTTTGTGCTAGATATTTTCTTGATTTGTTGTCCAAAAGAAAGAATGTCAAAAATTCCATTAAAAAAGTTTCATGCTTTGGTTGTTTATTTTGAAAAGTTGCATTGTGTTATCACCCTACTATTCCTATCATCACATTTTTTATCACAAAGTACTTGTCTGGATAACTATGTTTGAAACCAAGCCTTTTCTTTACGGCTTTCACATTTTCAAGGGTTCCTTCACACTTAGCCAAATTTCCCTTAATCTTTCAACAATTGACATCCTTCACGAATATATGAAAAACTTGTTTTTTTCCTCCCTTTTTCAAACTTTGCTTAAAATCTAATTTCCCAATTGGGTCCTCTTTTCATCTATTCGAGTGTTTCCTTAGTCAATTTCCAAATTGGGCTTGATTTTCCACTTGGGACCTCTTTATGCCTATTTGAGTGTGGCCTTGGCTGATTTCCAGATCGAGGATGATTTCCCAATCAAGCCCCCTTTGTATATATTTGAGTGTTTCCTTGGTTGATTTCTAGATTGGGGTCAATTTCCCAATTGGCCCCCCTTTGCACTTTTTTGAGTGTTGCCTTCATTGATTTCCATATCGGGTATTATTTACCTACAATATACCAGATATAAAAAGTAGGCAGAACAGAAATGAAATGCTAGAAATGGTAGAATAACAGTAATATAACTAGCATAATCTCCACAATAACACATAAATGATATAACAACAACAACAAAAATAGCACTTTGATTCAGAAAGCAATGTTCACAGGCCTATTCGAGGGGGAAACGTCCAGTCGAGCAACGCTCTGTTACAATAATCTTCAAGCTAGGGTTTTCATACCCTCGACCCTTATTTATACTAAATATGTCTATCAAGAGAAGCATCTAGAGGAATATCCTTCTAGAAGTGAAAGCTTCTATTAGGTCTTCTTACATCCGCTTTATTATGTTTTATTGAAAGGCCTTAATTATATTGACCTTTATTACATTCGAATATATTGATCTACCTATGTGTAGGTTAGGACCCTAACATGTCCGCCCCCTTAAAAACAACCTTGTCCTCAAGGCTTGAGATGTGGAATTTGCTGTAGAATGGTAGTTGGTTCCCAAGTGGCATCTACTGGAGTCATATCTTTCCACTGGACTAGCACTTCCTTGATGGTTCTCTGACACAGGTGATGCTCACACTGGTCCAAAACTACCTCTGGCTGTAGCCAAATGGATCCTTCTTCAGCTAACTCTAGAAGGTTGGTTTGAATTTTGCACCTAGTTCCAATCACCTTCTTTAAGTATGAAACATGAAAAACAGGATGTAGCTTTGACTGACTGGGTAGAGATAACTGATAGGTGACTTGCCCCACATGCTTGAGAACTGTATAAGGACCATAAAATTTGGGCGCTAGCTTTTGACAATGCTCGACGTTGAGGGAAGTTTGCTTCTTCTTCATATTTTCAGGACAGTGCATCCGCCACTACATTGTCTTTGCCCTTCTTGTAAATGATCTTCAATGTTTGAAAAGCTTGAGCAGTGGCTGGAGTAGTGGCCATATTCAATGTTTGAAAAGCTTGAGCAGTGGCTGGAGTCCAAGTGAAAGAGTTCTTTTTTAGGAGAGAAGTGAGAGGTGCTACAATCTTTTCGCAGTTCTTAACAAACTTGTGATAATACCCTGTTAAGCCAAGAAATCCATGCAAGCTTTTGAGAGTCTTTGGGTGCGACCAGTCTTTCATAGCTTCAATCTTTTTCGGATCCACCCTAATGCCATCCTTGCCAACCAGATGACCCAAGTATTCTACTTCTGAGGCACCAAAAACACATTTAGACTATTTCAGGAAAAGTTGGTGCTAAGAGAGTAGAAAGAGAACTTGATCCACATGAGTCAAATGGTCTGTCCAGGTTTTGCTATAGATGAGGATATCATCAAAGAAAACTGAGACAAAATGACGAAGAAAGGGATAGAAGACATGGTTCATGAGGCTTTGGAAGGTGGAGGAGACATTACACAAGCCAAAGGGCATGACCAAAAACTCATAGTGGCCCTCATGAGTTTGAAAGGTCGTCTTGGGAATGTCTGCCTCTTTCATATGTATCTAGTGATAGCCCAAGCGAAGATCAAGTTTAGTAAAGAATTGGGCGCCGCTCAATTCATCCAGGAGGTCATCAATGACAGGAATGGGGAATTTGTCTTTAATGGTCAGTTTTTTGAGGGCATGGAAGTCAGGACACATTCTCCAAGAACCTTTTTTCTTCAGGACCATGACTACAAGAGAAGAGTAAGGGCTCGTACTAGGGTAGATAACACCTACATTAAGGAGTTCCTGGACCATTTTCTCAATTTCATTTTTTTGTGAAAAGGGGTGGCGATATGGACAGATATTGGGAGGACAGCTTCCGGGTACAAGGGGAATGGAATGATCATGAACACCACGGGAAGGAGGGAGTCCTTGGGGAGTGGAAAATACCATTTGATGTTTAGAAAGGAGGGCTTGGAGGTCTTGCGGCACCGGGGGTGTCTCTGTTGCTTGTATGGCATGGAGTTGGGCAATGACACCAGAATGACCTTTCTTGAGCAAATTTTCCATGCGATGGGAACTAATGACCTCAGATGAACTAGTAATGATTCCTTGGAATTTATATTGGTGGCCTTCCTGGTTGAATTGCATGGTTAATGCCTTAAAATCCATGAGAATGGGACCCAAAGTTCTTAGCCAGTTTACACCCAACACAATTTCACAACCACCCATGTCGATAGAAAACATATGGGATTTTATGTGGTAGTCACCGATTTGGAGACGCACATTTTCATAGCGCCCTCCACATTTCACGGAACCACCATTGGAAATCATGATTTGGAAATTGTTGGCATCATGGATGTAGCAATGAGTTTCTTGGCCAATGCGGTGATGAATAAAATTATGGGTGATTCCACTATCAACCAGAATGAGGACCTTCCGATGCTTGATGTAACTAATTAACTTGAGGGTTTGGGGAGTGGAGAAGCCAGTGAGAGCATTGAGGGAAATGACGGGTTCGACTTCAGGAGGGTCCGAGGGATGGGTTATGTCAGTGATTTCGAGTGACTCAGAGACAAGGGGAGTTTCAACATCCTCTTCCGAAATATCCTCAAATATGGCCATAAAAATCTTTTGTTCCTTACACTTGTGGCCCATGAAATATTTGTCATCACAATTATAACAAAGGCCTTTGAGTTGGCATTCAACCATTTCATCCCTGGTCAATTTTTGGATCTTTAATGAGGTGGAGGGAGTAGTGGGAGTTACGAGTTTAGGGCGAGGGATAAATGATGGTTTTCTATTTTGAGAGGATACAACATGTTGTGATTCTTCATCTCTTTTAGTAGCCTCCACCCAACTCGAGGGTCAAACCATGAGGACATGGGCCCGAATCTCCTCCTTGAGGCCACTGATAAAACACTCTCAAAAGAAAGCATCAATCATGCCCTCTGTTCGAAAAGCCAGGCACTCAAAGGTAGCTATGAAGTCTTCTATTGTTCCAGATTGTTTCAACTTTGTCAAACATCCCAAATGTTTGGTGTCCATGTCAAAGCGTTCATAAAGCTCAGTCACAAATTAGGTCCAAGCAATATACCCTTGACATGAAGTTTTTCTCCATTGCCACCATTGCCAACGTTCTTGATCTAGATGGAGAACACCATACCAGAGTTTGGCCAAGTCATTTGTAATGCCGTAAAAAGAGAAATATTGTTCCATTTGGGTTACCCAACCAGTGGGGTCTGAGCCATCAAATTTGGTCACATCAACCCGCGAAAGGCATAGGTCACGTTGAAAATGATGAGGCGGGAAGGTATGTGAATGGGAGGAATGTTCACCTTCAGTCTTTGGAGATGCTTCAGAGAAATGGTCATCTATAGGGATCTTTAGTTTGGTGCAGAGTGATGCAAAGACAAATTCAAGTTGGGTTGTCAGTTCTTGTTTGACTTCCTCCATTGAGGACTCCATGGTTGTATTTATGGTTGCATTGATGGATGAATCAATGGATGCAATAGTAGCACTGAGTTGTTTCACTTCTTTTTGGGTTTCGAGAAAACAAGATTGCAAGGTGTTGAAGAGAGCTTCCAGGTCTTGGCTATAGGTATGGGCCATGAGGATGGGTGAACTGAAAAGGGACTGGCAGGGTCAAAAATTTTGTTGAAAAATGATATGGATGAATGTGACGAGGGAGAAGAGATGAATCCAATGGAATAGGTCTCAAATAATGGTGAACAAATTTCCAGACTTTTGCGGAGTTATACTCCGGTCTGAAGAATACTGCATTGATGAAATCCCCAAATGATTAACCAGAAAGAAATGCATATTTACTTGGAAACCTGAACACAGTTGCATGACAATAGATCTTGTCTGTTTTAATCTGTTTATGTTTCTGTCCCCCAAGGGTTGGGTATTCAGGGGTTCTACAGACAAGGGTTTGCCCTGTGCTATAGCTCTCTGATATACGTGTGGGGTCCAACAGTAGTACTCATCCCAATATCTCAGGACACTAACTAAGGAGGATAGACTATACCCTTAGCCGTACTACCCGACTACCCAGGTACTAGAGAGTAACTTCCCGAGTGTTGTTCTCGGTGACACTATAGTATTTCGGCGATCGATAGGTTTATCTAAAGAGGGCTTCAAGAAATCTAGGTCGATCTGTACATAGGTGTTGTCTGATGCTCTACCACTTGAAGGGGTACCAACAGGGGTTACAAGGGTGGCCAACAGATGTGTGCTTAAGAACCACTTGTATTTCCTGCGTGTATGAATCCCTCAATCACGGGTTTATGTGCATAATGACAGATCTCTGTGGCTTAAATATGGTGGAATATGTCTCTACCCTGGAAAAAAACTTCCCAAACCTGCTGCCAAGGAAAGTGCTCTGATACCACTTGCAATATACCAGATATAAAAAGTAGGCAAAACATAAATGAAATGCTAGAAATGGAAGAATAATAGTAATATAACCAGCATAATCTCCGCAATAACACATAAATGATATAAGAACAACAATAGAAATAACACTTTGATTTAGAAAGCAATGTTCACAGGCCTGTTCGAGGGGGCAACGTCCATTCAAGCAACGCTCTGTTACAATAATCTTCAAGCTAGGGTTTTCATACCCTCGACCCTTATTTATACTAAATATGTTTATCAAGAGAAGCATCTAGAGGAAGATCCTTCTAGAAGTGAAAGCTTCTATTAGGTCTTCTTACATCTGCTTTATTCTATTTTATTGAAAGGCCTTATTAATATTGACCTTTATTACATCTGAATATATTTATCTATCGATGTGCGGGTTAGGACCCTAACATTACCAATTGGGACTCCATCGTGCTCGTTCACGTGTTTACTTTTCCAATTTTCATATCAGATCCAATGCCCCCATCAAGCCCATTTCTCATGTTATAAGTGTTTGATGTATCCAATTTATAGATCGAGACCAATAATCCATTGGGACCCTTTCCCACTTTATAAGTGTTCCCTTGTCTTGATTTCAGAGTTTGAACAAAATTCAAAGTATTTTAACTTCAAAGACAAAGTTGAGGTCCATACTATAGAGGGATAGGTAGCATGAAGAGAGGAAGACATGTGAATTTGAATATCCATGTGCACATCATCACTTCTTTCCATGTGGGGTTTGAGAAAGACATGTGGTACTATGGGAGGAAGAAATGTGGATATGAGTCTCCATGATGATTGTAATCCTTGCATCAACCAATAATATTCATGAGGTCCTTGCTCATTTTTTGAGGTTTCCATATTGGTCAATTTTTAAACTAGGCCTGATTCTCCCAACATGTCCATTTCTCACTTCTTGAGTGTTCATTGGAATTGATTTCATATTTTGAGAAAATTCAAAGGATTTTCTCTTCAAAGGAAAAGTGAAGATTCATATTACAAAGGAATGGGTGGAAATATGATAATAAGATACATGGATAGGAATATCCACGTGGAAAACATCACCTCTTGCCGTGTGGATTTTGAGAGAGACAAGTGGCACTATGGGAGGTAGACACATGAAAATGAATCTCCATAAGGATAGGAATATTCATGTCATCCAAGAATCTTCATGGGGATCCTTGATCATTTTTAAGGTGTTTGTAGCATATGATTTTTAGATTGTGCCTAATTCCCCCATTAGGTCCCTTGCTCACTTTCTAAGTGTATAGTGTAGCCAATATCCATATTGGGCCCAATGAATCCATCAGGACCCTTACTCACTTCCTAAGTGTTCAATCAACCTCATTTCAAATTTCAAACAAATTCAAAGGATTTTAACATCCAAGGAAAAGTAAAATCTACTACTATAAAGGGACTAGTGTCACGATGAGAAGAAGAAATGTGGATATGAATCTCCACATGGAAAATGTCACCACTTTCCATGTGGAGTTCAAGGGTGACAAGTGGTTCTACGGGAGGAAGACACCTAGATAGGAATATCCATGAGGATAGGAACCTCTACATCATTCTAGAATCTTTATGGGGGTCCTTCTTCATTTTTGAAGGTGTTCATCATAGATGACTTTCAGATTGAACTTGATGCCCCCATTGGGTCCCTTACTCAATTTCTARGTGTTTGATGTGGTCAATTTTTAGATAGGTCCAAATSAATCCATTAGGACCCTTTCTCACTTCCTAAGTGTTTTCCCAACCTAATTTCAAATTTCAAACAAATCCAAAGGATTTTAGCTTCAAAGGGAAAGAAAAAGGTCTGTACTCTAAGAGGGATAGGTGGCACAATGAGGAGAACTCACATGGATAAGAATCTCCACATGAAAAATGCAACTATTTTCCACATGGATTTTGGGAGAGACAGATGAAAATATTGGAATGTGACACATGGATAGGAATATCCATCTAAGATATGAATATTTTTAGGGTCTATTGCACACTTTTAGAGGTTTTTTCAATGGTCGATTTTTAGATTGGGTCCAATTCCTCCATTGCACCCCTTTCTTACTTTCTAAGTGTTTAGTGTGGAAAATTATAGATCAGGCCCAATGCACCCATCAAGACCCTTGTGCACTATTCAAACCATTCACCATGGATCATTTTCCATATCAGGCCTGATGCCTCCATTGGTCCCTTTGTTCACTGTTTGAAATGTTTCCCCTGCCCAATTTGAGAGTTTGAACACATTCAACAACACTTAGTTCCATGGGAAAGTGAATGTTTTTAATCTATAGGATAGGTGGCCTTATGATAAGAAGATTCCTAGACAAGGATATCCACTTAGGAAATGTAATCATTAGTAGGTGGAGTTCGAAAGCATGCCCATAATTTCATAGGATTAAGAGAGAGTTGGGGCCCTTAAGCATGATTTAATTGGAACTTAGGCTAAAATAACCTATGAAATTAAAGGAATAATAAAAATTTGCACTAAATGATCTCATAGGGATCTCACTGAATGATCAACAAGATGTCCCTAGGATTAGGCTAGTAATCCTAGACAGAAATGGGTTGTTTCCTATGGTTTTCTAGATGCAAAAAAACTCTTTTCATTTTAACCAAGAAGGAGGTTGAACATACCTAGATTGACGGTTGTCCTCACATGCCCTAGATAATGCATCTTCTAAGATCCAACTTCAGCTGCTACAATCTGCTTCCTACACACAAGAATATAAACAACCACCTATCCACTATCCTTCTAATGTTAGGAAAATCAAATTCGCTAGATCTATTATGATCTGATACTGATAAGACCAGATACAATTCATTTATGAATAAAAAACAAATAATATGGAGGAAAACTAATGATATAATATATTATCATATAGAAATTACATCAAATCATACCTTAGTGATGATGTTATTGTCCCATCTTGACTCCTTTCTCCTTGCTCCTCCTTTAGCTTCTTGGTCAGGCTAGGCACTTATGACTTTTAGCTTTGGTGGATGGAACAAGAACCTATGGAAATGGGCAGCATAACATTGCTCTTGAATTCTCCCCCTCTTTCCCAAGGATTTCCTTTGTTATATATCTCTTTGGAGGAGGCTTGGGAGAGCTTCTAGATCTTCTAAAGAAATGCTTTTTTTTAAAGCAAAATTTCGTCAATTTATCTAAATTTTAAAAGTTTTAAGAAATTTAGGCTAAAATTTAGTCTACGTGGGGAGACTAATGAAAAATTAGGCTATGGATATTTTGAAGTGGTCTCACAACTTACTGGAAGAGGTAATTCTAGATATAAATAGTAAAAATTATATTTGTGGCAGTGGAGTAATTTATTGAATTGCTCACTACTATTTCTCTTTCTAAATATTTTAAATTGTTGGAACACTGAGAGAGGGGGGTGAATAAGTGTTATTTAATATTTTACCACTTTTAATCAGAACATGCAATCATTAACTTTATCAGAAATACATCGTTAGTATATAATGAGAAATATCAATCAATAAAGATAAAAAATAACCACAGATACAAAGTACACTAGAATTTATGTGGAAACCCAAATGGGAGAAAACTGCATAATGCTTTATTATATGTTAAATATTACATTCATAAGAAGAAACAACTTCCAATTTATCCAACACCAACTAGTAGGAGGCAACAAACCCCTAATTTATAGGCACCAACCTGAAGGAATCTCCGACTCCCTGAATTCTCCTACTATAACTGGAAGGAGGCTATCACCCCTTGATTTATAGGCACCAACCTGTAGGAAGTTCCAACTCCCTGAGTTTTCTGAAACCAACCAGAAGGAGGCTACAACCCCTTTCTTTTCCCTGTCCTACTTCTTTGAAATATAAGTATAGACTCAAACTGTCACTATCACTGATCAACCTGTAACTGCCACTGTCATTGATACATCAACCTGTAACTGTGATTGCCATTGTCACTGTCACATCAACCTGTAACTGATAATCAACCAATCATCCAACCTGTCACTGTCCCTATCATTGTAATTGTCACTGTCCTTGTCACTGATATCTCATCATCAACCAACTATAAACATATCCACTCACATGGATACCAAAACCATCACCATACCATGAACATCAACCAAGTACAAAAACCATGTACCAGAACCTATACCATACCATGTACATCAACCATGTACAACAACCATGTACCAGAACATGTACCATACCATGTACATCAACCATGTACCACAATGTCAAATATGAAAACTTGTAAGATTCACCACGAGCTCAATTTTCAATTCCCGATTCTGAAATTTATACTTGAGGTACTTCTGTATGTATTGTCATACCTGTGAAAATTTCACAGTCTACAAAGTCCCAAACAAGAAGTTATAGAAAAAAAATGCCAAGCTGACTTGTTTGAAACATATTTTAGGACCATTCAAAAACTCAGACTTCCACAAAACATATATCCAAAATTGTTACAAGACAATGTTTGAAATTTTAACCATAGGTACTCAAGGAACTTTCCTCCATCACCTCAAAAGTTTAGGGTCTGAAACTTCCCATAAAAAAAGTTATAGCAAACGTGGTATACCTTCCTGAATTATGACCTATTTTAGAGACGAAACTTTTACAACATGCCACATGCCCAATATTTGATATCATACTCTGAAACTCGCACAAAAGATACTAAAGACTGTAATATTTCCAATGCAATTGGTCTCAGATAAGGTGGATTGTCTATAAATAATTTATGACCTTTTTACCTGTAACACCTGTTTCAGATTAGTTTTAGTACTAGTCAAAAACCTTATCTTCCATAGAGTGTATCGCCAAAAATACAACGACCCAAAAGTTGAATTTTTACTACAAGCACCTTGCTATGTCTTATCAACAACCTCCAATTTTCACTATTTGTATCATTGTAGAAAAAACGTTATAGCGAAAATGGTAATATGACCATTTAAAAACATACCTTAGAACACATCATAACAAGACTTCATCTTCCCTTGTAATTTCTCCCTTCTTCACTTTATTTTCCCTTTGAAATTTGTACCACACTTGTTCTAAGAGATAACAAGAAAGAATGGTAAAAATGAGAGGTTCTTAATGTGTATTTATACTTTTTCAAGTACCTCCTTTACTTGACTTTGGGGCTGACCTATAATTTCTTGTTACAACCACTTTACCCTATAATTAATGACTTGTAACTTCTTGTTGCAACCGTTTAGGGGATTCTTAACAATTCTTCAGGGATTCCACCTTCAAAAGACCATAACTTCTCAACTGTGAGGAAACATGTGGCATACCACCTACCGTTGGAGACGACATGACGATGACTATCCATAAATGAGTGTGTTTCATGCATTTGTATTGTCCTTCATCCTCTTTTTCCTCAAATGAATTCGGGCTTCATGACCACAACTCTGGTGCTTCTCAACTACTTAACCACTTAGCCATATTTCTGGGGATTCTTGTAGACTTCTTCAAAGTGTCTTTCCATGAGGACCATGCTTAAAGATATGCCATAAGGGGACCACTTTAGAGACTTCTCCTAATACACCAATCACTTATGTTGACATCAATGACAACCATGTATGTTGACATCCATGAAAATCAATTTTCCAACATAAATAATGCTTCCAAGTTTTTTCAAAGAAACACCTTCCTAACACTTGTTATCATTGGATGATGTAGGTGAATAATGCATTGGAAAATTTTTTAATAGAGTATTTAGTAAAGTAAAATATTATTTGTTATATGCGTTATTTTAGTATTTTCTTTTACTGGGGATTCAAGGTTGTTTCTAGCATAGTAATGTTCCTAGTTTGTAATGAGTAATTGTTTTATCAAGTACATACTATAATATCTTGAAATGTTAAAATGGAAATTAAAGTTTCGTCTACTAAGTAGAGTAGTATTGAAAGATTCAATTGAAGAAAATGTGCATTCCAAAGTTGATAGGAGAAGCAATATAAACAATTGTGGAGGATGGTGGGTGAATACATGAAGCTCAATTGCACTTTTTAGCAAGTTGGGCATGAAAAAATGGCCTATGTCGACCTTCAATTGAAGTTTTAAGCCCTCAATCGAGGTTTCAAACTTCGATTGAGGGATTAAAATGTCAATCAAGGTAAAACCTTGATTGAGAGTTTTAAACCAAAATCAAGTATTTATGTAAAAAATACCTCAATCAAGGGTTTTAAAATACCTTGATCAAGGGATTTTAAAAACCTCGATCAAGGGATTTTAGAAACCTTGATCAAGGGATTTTAAAACCCTCAATTGAGGGCTTGAAAATAAACAATCCTTCCCCATTTTTGTAGGTTTTCATGAAGGTGGAACTTCTAGGAGATTAAATCCTTTCATATCTTCCATGGAAGGAGGCAAACTTAGCGCATGGAGATTTTCCATTGAATCCTCTATCCAATGACATATAATTTTCTTGCTTTTGGTTTCATACTATATTTTTAATTTATTTTTTCTAAAACTTACACAAAATTTTATTCTCTTGAGTAGTGAAGGCCCCTAGAGGAAAATATATATCTTTAAAAGTATACAACCATAAAATTATAAAAAATATATGGGTTCTCCATTGATGTTTCCTCTTCAAAAGGGTATTTTTGGTTTTTCATTTTTCCAACCCTTCTATATCACTAAATTAATCACTATTGAACACCCTTGGGACTCCACCTTCCCTATATTAGGCCATGGTTTTTGTATTAGATGGTTAAAGATTCCTTTTGGGTAATTTTTGTTTGCACATTTTCACCCTTATTTTATTGGCTCCTAATTCAATTAGCTATACTTTCTTTATTTTAACATTTATTTTTGTATTGTTAATAATGTTATTTTCCACTCCTTTTTGTGAGGTCTAATTGTGATGGTATTATTTTCTATTACTTCTCACATAACTCGAAGAGTTTTGTTTTAACATTTTTTGTGGTATCTCCTCATTTCATTACAACTTGTCATAGCTTAATCTCACATTAGGGTGGAAAAAAAAACCCATATCCCTATTTTGTGGTTGGTCATTAAAGTGACTCCATAGACGATTTTCTCTATAAATTGATGCCTCTCTTAGTAGTTAACCAATTCCAACTCTCTTGTACTTACCCCTTTGATCTTGTGATTATTCTCTTAAGGGTTATTGTTGCAACATTCTTGGATATTTATTCCCTATTGTCCTCTCCTCCATCACTAAGATTTCAAGGAGGATCCCTTATCTCTTACTTAAGTTTTCCATGGACTATATGGTTTGTGGTACTCATTTCCATCTTGATTTAGATTTCAAGCATCAAAAGTGGTAATCCTCCTATATAATTAGGGGAGCCTTCCCTATTAATGATTTGTTCATGTTTCGATCTCCTACTTTGTTTCTTCCATGGATAATTTCAATTTAGATCTCTTCTTGTTGTTTTACATAATTATCCTTTCCTTTAATATCCCTTACATAATTGTATTGAGATTTTTTCGAAATAAATTGTGTTAGAGTTTACAAATTTCTCAATGTTTTCAAGTGGACACTCCACTCATCATCAAAGGTTCCAACAAAATCTTATTGGAATATCAATAAGTTTTTTTTGGGTACTCCGATGATGGGTAGAGTTTCCACTCAAAATGTTGGGACATTTCTAAACTCCAACACAATTTATTTCCATAAAATATCATTGCAGTTATGTCTAACCATGAAAACCTCATTCTAAAACTTTCTTACATATTTTGGCCTTTCCATGATTTTGATACGCTTAGAGCCATAGGGATGCAATTAAGAGATTCTTTCCATCATGTTAAGCCTTAATATTGGCTCATTACCCCTTAATTGGGGCATGTTATATTAGTAATGTTATTTTATTTATGTCGGCTTTAGGCCATTAGTTGTAATTATACCTCCCAGTCTCCTATATATACCAAGGAGACATTTTTATTTTGAATCATATTGTACTTGAACATTTAAGTGGGGTAAAAGGAGGTTGCCCCCTCGAAGAGGCTTATTATCTGAAATTATCTCTTTTCAAGGCGTTGAGTACTTTTCCTGAGGTTTTTCTATGCTATGTTGATGTTTGGTTCTTAACATATGGTATCAGAGCTCAAGGTCTTAGGGTTTCGCTGCTACATCTGAGACACTGTGGCATTTTCACTATAACTTTTTTTCTACAACGTTTCAGAAGGAACGTCTTCGAGGATATTTATAAGACAGATCAAGGTACGTTGGGTTCAAAATTTAGCTCCTGAGGCATTACACTTTTGTAGATACAGCCTGTACAAGATAGGGTTCTGGAATCATCCTGAAATGAGTCATTGCAGAATTTTCGCTATAATTTTATTTTTGTAACGTTTCAGACCTTGAAATCTGGAGGAAATTTACAGAAATTAGTAAGGTATCTGTGGTAAAAGGTTCAGCTTCTGGGTCATCGTAAATTTGTATATAAACCTTGTGTAAGATAGGGTATCTGACTAGTCGTATTGACTAGTCTCAAGAAGGTGTTCCAGGTAAAACAATCATAACGTCTTGCTAGAGTATCCAAATTGAGTGGGACTGGTTGCATTGGATCGTGGATAGTATTTACTATTTTGGGTGTGAGTTTCAGAAGTTTATATCAATTATTTTGTGCGGGGCATGCTATACAAGTGAGATCTTCTGGAAAGACCAACAATTGGCAAGTTGTGAGGAAGTTACTGTAAATTCCACTTGGCACATCCAATTTTGATTAGACCTATGGCATTGCAGAGAAGAAATAT
>JASDQU011104899.1:0-12710 GCA_032191745.1 Picea mariana
CCAAACCTTTCATGCCATATCCTACTACTTTCATCAGCATGAGTAAGCAATAAAGCAGAATCAGGTTCAATGAATTCAGAAAATGTATACAATCTAGACTGATGATTTACCTCACCGGTAGCAACCCTGGAGTTGGTTTTCATGTTGTATATGTCCACAGAATTTGGTGTGAATATGAATTTCTTTCTGGTGCCGGAATTCGTCATCTGATACACGGAGAGAAGGTTGACATAAAGCTTGGGAACATGCAACATGTTCTCGAAGCTTCCGTTGGTGAGTTCAATCCTTCCTTTGCTGGTGACTTCGACAAAAGAGTTGTCCCCCATCAGAATAGGAGGACCTTTGCATGCATCCAAAGAATAATAGACTTCTTCTGAGGCATCCATGTGATGTGATGCTCATGAATCTACGATCCAAGCATCAGGAGAGGAGTTGATGGCAATCAAGGCATGGCTAGAATTACCTTTCTTGGAATTAAGATCTTCTAGCTTCTTCTTCTTTGCACCCTCGGGGATGCGATCTCCAAGATTATTTTTCTGAAGTATCTGAGACATCAGATCTATTTTTTTTTGCATGCATGCAGATTCCAAATGGAATCCATTATGATAGTATGTGCATTTCTCTCCTTTTCTTCCCTTTTCTCCTTTGGATTCAGAGGCATCAGTGAAGGGTTTTGTGTACCCTTCCTTATTCGTATGTGCATGAGCTTTCCACTTATATTTATCTTTATATTTCTGATATTTGTGGCTGCCATCATGCACAGTGAGTGCATGCGCGGCCTTTGATTGTGCCCATGTTGATGAGCTTGGTTTTCTCTTGTGTCAAGGATTCGATAAAGTCCTCAAGAGAAGGCATCTTCCAGGTGGCTCTAGAGGTGAATCTGACAGTATGGAATGTAGATACAAATACTTAGAATTCAGTACCAAGATTGGAGAGAATGGTGAGAACCATTTGTTTCTCCTCCTTTGATTTATCAACCCCGCAAGCTTTGAGTTGTGACAGTAAATCCTTGAATTTTGTAAAGAAATCTTGGATATTCTCAAAGCTTTTTGGATCCAATGTGAGCAGCTCCACCTCCAGCATGTGTCCCCTCATCTCATCCTATTTTCCAAATATCCCTTCCAAGATGGTCCAGGCTTCATTGGGAGTCTTACAGGAAGATATATGAAAAAGGAGATCGGGAGAAATAAGACTACAAATTGTTCCGAGTGCCTTATCCATGCGATTTAAGTACTTGGATTTTTCTATGGCTGATGTCGGATTTGTATCTGTATTCATGGTTAATCTATACAACCCTCTAGATCATAGATGTATGAATATTTTCTCCTTCCATGCAAAATAGTTGTAAGCTCTAAGAATGAATTCTTTTTGGAATTCCATCTTTCTGTTGTCTTCAATCTTTTGTACCTGCAATTTTTTTTTTTTTGGTGTAGCTTTTTCTTAGCACTCCATCGGCTATTATACCATGTAAATGTGTTGAACCCACACATAATATATCTATCTAAATAGTGATACACACATTTGCAGAGATAATTGAAAAAGGAAGAAGAAGGAGAGAAAGAATAGAAAGAATTCTCATTAACCATTGTGAATAATGAATAATTTACACATGATATACTCTATATAACTCAATGAGTTCGACTTGAGGTGAACCAAGTCACCATAGTGGTGGTATAGAGTGATCTGGACACACATCAGCAGTTACGGGAGTGAACTGCCACCTATTCTAGTTTCTCAGGCAGTTACAGGAGTGAACTGCCACCTAGTTGAGTTAACCAGTCAACTAGTCTTTAGTTAACTGACTGAATAGAAAGTAGTGAGGAGTTAACTCAATTAATCAAGGCTAATGCGCCACTTTGGTGATGATACCAAGGCAAGGTCGAATTAGCATGGTGATGATCCCAATGTTGCATGGTGATGATCCCAATGCAACATCTAAACTCAAGTCAACTAGTCAAACTAAAGTGTGAACTGAAAGAGAATATTCTCCAGGTGGAATATTTTCTCCTAAAATATAGGAGACTAGATGACTAATTATGACTAATAAAGAAATAAAAACCTTAGGAAAAAGAAATCCTAGGTGTGTGTGAAGTAACTCCAACAAAAGTCACCAAGAATGATAATCAAGACAGATGAGACATAAAGTAATCCTTTATTTCATTCAAATTCACCAAAGAGTCATTTTATTTACAAAATATCATGAAATTTTTTGGACCAAAGTCAAACTTAGACATCCCCGATGGAACATACAAAAGGACCTCTGACAAAAAACCAAAAATGAACTCTAAAAGCTGGATCAACTTGCCACAGATTGATGCCCACTCGACTCTGCACAATAGCCTTTGTCAGTCACGAAAACTAATTCACAAATAGACAAGTCTACACAAAATATCAAAGATAGATCAACACCTCTGAAAAACAAATGTCTGAATGATGTGATTCAACCTTGAATATTTTTGTCTACAATAAGACCCTGCTATCATAAAAGCAAATTAGGCTCTTGATGAATAAATGAATGAATGAAAACTGAACTATCTCAACATAAACTCAAACAAAAAACCTCAGTATGCTTCTGCTTCTATCTTCCTTTGTTCCTCCCTTTCCTTTTTCTTTTAAACAAATTAGAATTGGTTGAAGTAGTTGAACCAACTCATTAGTTAAGTTAATTAAAAGACTCAACCAACTTTTATCTAGGGGGGAAGTAATAATCATAATAATGGTTATAAATAATAATAAATAGTAGGTGGGACCCCTTGTGACTCCCTTTAGCTCATAAAAATCATAACATAACTACTTAGTTAAGAAAAACACACCTCCTTGTGACTCCCATCAACATATTCACTTTTGACAATTTAGCTCATGATATTTGAAATTATTTTCAAAAAATATTACTCATATGTCAAAAAATAAAACATGTTGTCCAAAAATTCCTAAAGTCAACTGTCACCAATAATAGATAAAATAAAACTCAAAAGCCATATTTTTCGGTTTGTGAGGCCATCTTTCCCTTGTTGATGCTATCATTTTTT
Source organism: Picea mariana (assembly GCA_032191745.1). Taxonomy (NCBI): domain Eukaryota; kingdom Viridiplantae; phylum Streptophyta; class Pinopsida; order Pinales; family Pinaceae; genus Picea; species Picea mariana. The sequence continues at coordinate 3,030 of JASDQU011104899.1, forward strand.
AGTCCTTTTACACCTGCCTTAGGTTGTGTGGGATCCTTAAGCCTCATGTTGATGATCATATGAGAACAATCATCCTTCCAATGCAAGTGGGAGGACATGGATTTACCATAATTATCTGAAGATGCAGAAGGGACAATAGCGACCTTCTGTTTGACAGAGGCGTAATAGGCCTCTGTTTTTAGCCTTTTATTTGAATAGCTCATCCTGCATGCGTGATTGATTAGCAAATAATATTTTAAATAACCATACATGAAAACTCTTTAAATATATGAAATAGATTTTGGCTCAGCAATATATCAGACTCATGCAATCCAATCCATACCAATTGTTAAATTGATTGTCGATGAGAAGGGGGTGAACAAAAGGTTCTGGGATATGAGAGGGATTTGTATTGAGTGAAACATGATGTAATGAGGGGGGAAAACAACATGGTTACTGCTCAACGACAAAAACAATCAACTATAATGCAAATCAGAAAAACATCATTGTAATCCAACCAATACACTACCACTTCCAACTGCTTCACAAAGAAATTCTCTCGACTGTAATCAAATTTAGAACAGGGACTGAAAAATGAATATGGGAAGGCGAGGGGGTTGTAATTAGCGGAAAGAGGAATAATGGTGGGGGAAAGGAAAAGCGGATATTGTTCATGATATCAATTAAGTAATCCATATAATCATTCTATATAAGAAAATACACCGACCGGATGACCATTGTGACCCAACTAACAACCACTGTGCATAGTCAAACAATTCTGTTCATTAACTACTCCATTGTGCTTAATCAAATATTTAACACGATGTCATTAAAACATGGCAGTATGCATTCTACAACAACTATAAGGGAACTTTGTTTTTATTCATTTAATATCTGAGCAATTTCACAAATGAATACACAGTAAATCTCTTCGCTTTGCTCATTGACTACTGCCAACTATTTCAATCAACAAATGTAGACATAAAAATTGTGCTTGATTTTGTCCTTTAATTCATTAAATAATTAAATTGCATAAATAATGGACGGTCAACACAAGGATCCATATTCATGTTACAAATATATTGGCTTTCCAATTAAACACGCTGATAGCAATCATCATTCAAACTCATAGTCTGTTGTAAAATAATCAACCATTCGACAAAACACAATTGCATTTTGTGGTTGTACAGGCCCAAATTTCTTTTGATTCTAAACATTTAAAACATGGGGCTATCCCTCTAACACAAGGAAACAACAATATACCTGACCTCATAATACCATAATTGAATTGAAACAAAGCCATATCTAGAAAAATCTTGTGATTACCTCTAAGTGTGCAACCCCAGATTTTCCATAACATACACAGTGGGTAATCACCCAAAACACCTTGGTGCAACATTACCATTTTATAATTCTAAACACACAACACAGTATTAAGTCAACCCATTGTGTTGAGCTATCAAACCAATAAGGTATTGCTTCAAAATTATCAAACTGCAACCAACCATGTTGTGTAAAACTCGGGCTCATCCCTAATGATGAAATCAGATAACCATAACACATAAAGTGGATGGAATTGCTACAGTCATCCCGGTTGCAATAACCATTCAGCCCCAAACTCATAGTTACAATGACCATTTATTTGTGGTGTAGGAACACCATACATACCAATGCATTACGCATGCATATCATCAAACAATTGTAACTAATGCTGAGTTTAACATCCCAATAATCTTCAAATGTAAAAAGACAGTAATTATGTATCAACCAATCAACTAATTCAATGCCGAGCCAAATAATTGGAATGTGGTAAAAGTCAAAAACCAACCTAACATGTTGTGGAAACCACACATACCCACGCATTGACATGAAGCGAGGCTGCAAATTTCTCAAAAGACAATACTGGGTTATCAAACACAAGAGAGCGACTATGTATTTTGAACTATCAAATTATCAATATAGGGTTTATCCATTTTAATAACACAGAAATTGACTAGATACCAAAATAAACACGATTAATCGACAACCTGGGAGGAGAGGCTATAACAGAGGAATAAGGCTCTAACTAAATTAATCGACAATACATTTCAATCCATAATAACCCATAGTAAACCTGGCAGGCCCGACAGTCTTCTTTATAAAACCCTTAGACTGGAGGATTTAAGGGTTTGCTTTCTGGCCAGCACTAGAGTCGGCTCCTTTCAACGGTGAAACCTCCAAGACTAACGACGCATACACAAAGAACACCACAACTTACTTTGTGGACAAAGTGATGAAAACCTATGATAGGAGAGGCTATAACAGAGGAATAAGGCTCTAACTCAGATGGGTAATGATACCTAACACACGCAGGGTATATGATGCAGGAGCATCCCTCACGACAAGTAAAACCACCGTGGATGCAGAAGACAGCTGGAAGACGTCCAGCGCAAGTTTTTGAATTTTTAAATTTTCCCTTGAAGTTGATGCACTAAACATAAATGAGATCATTTAATTTGGCACCTTGGTAAAAATGTAATCAGACCTTGATCCATATGCTCTCGTCTGAGATAGATAGAGGCATTTATAGTGGTAGATGCAGGTAGGTAGATTTGAATTCTTAGATTAGACAGTTTTAGAGCGCAGGAGGGAAACGGGATATAGACACCCTCATTGTATCATTGTAACATTAGTAACAAGAGCAAGGAGAATCTAGAGCATAGGAGAATAGCAGAGGGTTGTAGAAAACACCCATGTATAGATCTTGAATTAATAGAAGAAGTTGATTCAAATTCATGGCTGTTGTGTTATTCTCTGTGTATGTTTGTTGAATGCTCTTCTTGTGAATATTTCTTCCTGTTATGCACTTGTTGTTATGCTGGGTGTATGATCTCGTGTGCCGAGATTTAAGTCTGAGAGGAAGTGAATGAGTTACAATCGTTTCTTTGCTTGAGCAAGGATTCCTGCAAGGAGTGCAGCTGAAGTCGTCCGCAGGGAGTGCGTTGACAGAAGGCTCAGGGAGTTAAACTATTGTTCTCAAAGTACTCAGAAGTGAAAGTGGGTTGCTAGAGCTGTGAAAGGAGTGCGTAGGCTAAGGAAGGAGAGTCTCAGTCATGAAACTGAGCAGAAGCTTTGGAGGACTACTGCTACGGCATACGCAGAATCAAAGGAAGCTCGAACAGTTGAAGTGTTCGTAGGTTTTCCGCAAGGAGTGCGTGCAAAGAACCTCATTGAGGTTGAAGATGTTTAGAAAAGCTCAGGAAGGATAGGCCTTTGAGTCACTGAAGATCAGCGTAGATAAGTGTGTCAGAAGCCGGAGAGAAGTGTCACGGGTTGGCGAAGTGGCGAAGGAATCTTGTGGAGAGATACACTTTTCTCATTTTCATGGGTTATACAAGGAAGAACGGATGGTCGAAATCCTCTGAGGAGATTTCACAAAGTTCTAAGGATCGTCAGATCTTGCAAAGGTGCAAGGAGGTTACGACGAGAAGATTTTGAAGAGTTTGAAGTAGCGAGAAGGTAGGAGCCATCCATCTGAGGAGGATAGGTGGTAGAGATTGGTGATCTCTTGAACTCAGGAGTTCGCAGGTTGAAAACCCAAGTATTGGGTACTCCAAGACGCGAGTGGTGAAGTAGCGAGAAGAAATGAGTCATCCATCTGAGGAGGACAGGTCGCAGAGATTGGTGATATCATGAACTCAGGAGTTCACAGGGTTGACACCCAAGTATTTGGTGTTAAAAATCGCGAGACGCGAGGTCACGAAGTAATGAAGTGGCGAGAGGCTGTGAGCCGTCCATCTGAAGAGGACAGGTGTCAGAGATCGGAGATCTCGCGAACTCGAAATTTACCAGGGTGAGAGCCCAAGTATTGGGTATTCAAGGTTACGAGAACACGAGAAGCGAGAAGGTAATAACCGTTGGATCCAGATCGCGGAGAGATCGTTGGATTCGCACGTGGGATCGTGTATCGGAGCCTCGCAAGAAAGGGCCCAAGAATTTGGCTACGGGGATTGCGAGATTGAGAGGGGCGATATCCTGACAGATGGAGGCAGTGTGGACCATAGCGGAGAGCGAGTGGAATACAAGTGGCACGAAACCCTCGAAATCTCACCGCGAGAAGTCCTGAAGATTTGGTGTTAGGGTTCGCGAGACGTGAAGTGCCGAGAACATAAGGTGGGACCCGCATGATCAACGGGTGGACACATGTTGCCTGAAGATAAAATTCAACACTAAGTTGAATTCTCGCATCTCGAGGATTCATAGAGTAGAAGGGTGGAAGCTCGACGGTTCAACCTGCGAGTTGGCGAGGTTGCGAGATTGCGAGTAGCGAAACCCCTCAGGGAAAGGTCAGCGAGTTGACTGACCATCGAGTCTCAGGGATCCGAGAACCCAGTGTTCAAACTTTGAACTTGCAAAGCCACGAGTTCCGATTCCCCGATAAATCAAGGAAGGGGGAATCGCACAAGAGAACTGTGGGAGCAGATTTCCCGATAGGGAAATAGAAGAACCTTAGAGTTCTTCAGGCCGAGAAGAAGACGATCATGTGAGCAGACGTGCCCATGGTTGGTGCGCACCTGCGTCAAGTGGTATCAGAGCTCAGAAAATCTTCTTTGCTTTCTATAGCAGAGGACAAGGAGAATTTACCATGCTGCCAAGGAGAAGAGGTAGACAATCACCCAATCCAGAGGGGGAAAGGGAATTTTCCAGGGAAAGAGAAATGTCCAGAGAAAGAGGTAGGCAAGGATAGAATTCAGACATGGAGAGAGAAATATGAAATCTTCGTGCTAGAATGGAGGACATGGAGATATCACGAAGGCGCAAAGCTAATGTAGGAGATATCAGTGAATCCAAAGATGAAGGTGGTGCTGGACATAGAGAAGAAGAAATCCTAGCAGAAGATGCAGCCAATGAGCGTTTAATTAAGGCTATTGCTCGGATGAGTTCCAAAACAAAGATGGACATTCCAGCTTATGAAGGGAGTCTGGATGCAGAAGAGCTCCTAGATTGGATTAGAGCTCTTGACACTTACTTCGATTATGAAGATATCGAAGATGATAAGAAGGTCAGACATGCTGTCACGTGATTAAAGGGACATGCAGCCTTGTGGTGGGATGAACTGCAAGTTGAGAGGCGTTGCCAAGGCAAGCAGAAAATTAAGAGCTGGGATAGGATGATTGCAAAAATGAAGGCAAAATTCATTCCCAGGGATTATCAAATTTCTCTATTCAGAAGGATGAAGAACCTAAGATAGAAGCTGATGACAGTGAAGGAGTATACTGAGGAATTTTACAGGTTGAATATCAGGGTAGGTCATCACAAAAAAAATGATGAAAAAGTGGCCAGGTATATGAATGGCCTGAGGTTTGAAATTCAGGATGAGCTAAATTTGGTGACCATCCGAATGGTCGAGGATGCATACCAATTGGCTCTGAAAACTGAAGAGAAGCTGAGCCGTAAACAAAGTTAGAGGGGCCGAGGTAGAAGTCATCCCAGAGGAAAAACAGTTGCCCAAGATCAATACCAGAAGCCGAAGGAGGAATGGAAGAAACCTAAGGGAAAAGTTGAAAGAGGTGGAACCTCGCAGAGAAGACCATATGTTGAGCAGTGAGGACAACACACTGAATAAAGAAGAGGATATGCTGATAATGATAGGTTTCCTCATACCAGAGGTAGAGGAAGAGGAAGAGGTGGAGTAATCACATGCTTCACATGTGGGAAATATCGGTACAAGTCAGTCGACTGTCCAGATAGGAGGAAGGATGGAGGAGAGACTCACATCTCCGAGGCACAGAGGTGAGATGTTGAGGCAGAATACGCTGAAGGCGGAAGATAGTTGGTAATGCGAAAATTCCTTTTGACGCCAGAGAAAGAGATGAAGAACTCAACGAAGAGAAACAGTCTTTTTAGGACTGCATGCAAGACCAAGGATAGAGTGTGCAAGGTCATCATGGACAGTGGAAGCACCGATAATCTCGTTTCAACCGAGATGGTAGAAAAGTTGAAGCTGTAGACAACTGATGACCCGAGTCCATACAAAGTTTCATGGCTACAGAAGGGACATTAGGTAAATGTCACTAAACAGTGCTTAGTTGACATTAAGATAGGAGGATATAATGATAAAATTTTATGTGATGTTATTCTTATGGATGTCTGTCATTTATTACTAGGTAGACCATGGCAATATGATAGAAATGTAATTCATGATGGGAGGAAAAATACATATACCCTGGAGAGGAATGGGAGGACTCATATGTTGTGTCCAATTGAAGATAAAGAGGTGAAGCCGGAGGTAAACAACACAGTACTTCTCATGAGTGGGAAGGAACTTCTTACATAAGTTAAGAAGAAGGAGGATACACAATTCTTTGTGGTCAAAAAACCGAGAATTGTTCTGACTAGCACAAGAGTGGATGATTTTCCAGAAGAAGTTCAGGAACTGCTGGAAGAGTTCGCTGATATTGTAGTGGATGAATTACCTCGTTCGTTACCATCAATGAGGAGCGTGAGTCACCACATTGATCTCATGCCAGGAGCTCGTATTCCAAACAAAGCCGCGTACAGATTGACACCCCAGGAGAATGAGGAGGTCAAGAAACAGGTCCAGGAATTGTTGGACAAAGGTTTGGTCAGAGAAAGTTTGAGACCGTGTGTTGTTCCAATAGTACTCAGTCTGAAGAGAGACGAAGGTTGGAGGATGTGCACTGATTCAAGGGCTATAAACAAGATAACTATCAGGTATAGATTCCCATTGCCAAGAATGGATGATTTGATGGATTGCTTAAGTGGGGATTTTTTTTTTTCAAAGATAGATTTGAAGAGTGGATATCATCAGATTCATATGAAAGAAGGTGATGAATGGAAAACAACATTCAAGACAAACGAAGGTTTGTATGAATGGCTTTTCATGCCATTTGGCTTGACGAATGCACCAAGTACCTTTATGAGGTTGATGAATGAAGTCCTGAAGGAGTTCATTGGGAAATTTTTCATCGTGTATCTGGATGACATATTGGTTTTCAGCAAGACAAAGGCTAAACATCTGAAGAATTTGGCTATTGTGATGAAGAGATTACAGCAGGACAAGCTGTTGATAAATATGAAAAAGTCCTCATTCATGAAGACATAACTCATTTATTTGGGGTTTGTTATATCTGCAAATGAGTTGAGGATGGATCCATATAAGGTGGAGGTAATCAAGAATTGGCCATCACCGAGGAATGTATTTGAGGTAAGGAGTTTTCATGGATTGGCTAGTTTCTATCGAAAATTTATTAGAAATTTCAGTGGGATTAGTGCAACAATGATGGATACAGTGAAGAAAAGACATAAATCTTTTCACTTGACGGAAGAGGCTGAGAAGAGTTTCAATTTATTGAAATGAAATATTACAGAGCAACCAGTGTTGGTGTTGCCAGATTTTCAGAAGACATTCCAGGTGAAATGTGATGCAAACGGGTTTTCCATAGGAGTGGTCTTGAGTCAGGACGACAGACCGATTGTATATTTCAGCGAGAAGTTGAGTGAAGCAAAGGAGAAATACTCCACATATGATAAATAATTCTATGCAATCATACAGGCATTAAAGAAATGGAGGCACTATCTGATTGCAAAGGAATTTGTTTTATATAGTGATAACCATGCATTACAATATGTGACTCAACAGGAAAAGTTGAATCAAAGGCATGTTAAATGGGTTGAATGCATGCAAAATTTCACTTTTGTGATAAAACATATTTCTGGTATTGCTAACAAAGTTTTTGATGCTTTGAGCAGGAAGTGTTTGCTGTTGCAGGAATTCAAAGTCAGGATGTTAGGCTTTGATGATCGTAAGGACATGTATGCAGATGATTCAGACTTCAAGGAAGCTTATGAAGCAGCTGAGAATTCAGTTCTCAGAGACAGAAGATAGTGGGTAGAGTATGTGATCCATGATGGATTGCTGTTCAAAGGCAATCAACTATGTATTCCAAATTGCTCCATGAGGGAGAACTTGTTGAAGGAAAAGCACAGTGGAGGATTGGCTGGACATTTTGGCCATGATAAGACATTTGCAAAGATGAGCGAGTCATACGTTTGGCCAGGGATGCGGTCAGAAGTCAAGAAGTTTGTTGACAGATGCAGGATTTTCCAGCATTCAAAAGGAAGGAAGCAGAATGCGGGTTTTTATCAGCCATTGCCCATACCTGAGAGGCCATGGGATGAAATTAGCATGGATTTTGTATTGGTATTGCCAAGGACACATAGAGGTGCTAATTCAATCTTTGTGGTAGTTGACAAGTTTTCTAAAATGGCACACTTCATTCCATGCCAGAAGACCAACGATGCGACCCACATCGCAAATTTGTTTTTCAAAGAGATTGTGCGAATCCATGGATTGCCGAAAACTATAGTCTCGGATAGGGACACAAAATTCATAGGGCATTTTTGGAGAACTTTGTGGAAGAATCTGGGGACTAATTTGATGTTTAGTTCTGCTTATCATCCTCAGACGAATGGATAGACATAAGTGGTCAACAGAAGTCTGGGAGATTTGTTGAGGATCTTGGTGACAGAGCACCATAACAGATGGGATAGCATATTACCGCAAGCAGAGTTCACATACAATGATTCAGTAAATCGGAGCACAGGGAAAAGTCCATTTAAGATTGTACATGGAATGCAGCCGAGAGGAGTTTCTGAGTTGAGGGATTTAGAACAGACTGATACTAGCAGTGCTAGTGCAGGAGAATTCGCTGAAGCGATGAAGGAACTTCACAGCCAGGTGAGGGAGCGACTATTGAAGTCACGTCAAGAGTACAAACGCAGAGAAAATTAGCATCGCAGACAACTTCAGTTTGGAGTTGGTGATCTGGTTCTGGCACATTTGAGGAAGGAAAGGTTCCAAAGAGGAACATACAACAAGCTGAAGATGAAGAAAATTGGGCCATGCAAGGTCTTGAAGAAAATGGGACAGAATGCTTATGAAATTGAGTTACCAGGTGGCATTGGAATATCTCCGATATTTAATGTTTCAGATTTATATCCATATAAAGCTGATGAAATAGGAGCAGAAAGTAATGATCAACCAGACGTCCAGTGGCAGAAGCAGATGCCAATTGCAAAGAAGCCACAGATGGAGCAAATACTAAATAAACGAGTGGGTAAGAAAACCAGAAGGAAAGAATATTTTAAATATTTGGTCAAGTGGAAGGGACATCCAGTTGAAGATGCCAGCTGGGAGACTGAAGCAGAAATTCGGAAGCATGGACATACCGTGCAGGAGCTCATAGATAGGAGCCCATGCAAATTTTCAAGTGAGGGAGTATGATGCAGAAGCATCCCTCACGACAAGCAAAACCACCGTGGAAGCAGAAGACAACTGGAAGACGTCCAGTGCAAGTTTTTGAATTTTTAAATTTTCCCTTGAAGTTGATGCGCTAAACATAAATGAGATCATTTAATTTGGCACCTTGGTAAAAATGTAATTAGACCTCGAGCCATATGCTCTTGTCTCAGATAGACAGAGGCATTTATAGTGGTAGATGCAGGTAGGTAGATTTGAATTCTTAGATTAGACAATTTTAGAGCGCAGGAGGGAAACGGGATATAGACACCCTCATTGTATCATTGTAACATTAGTAACAGGAGCAAGGAGAATCTAGAGAATAGGAGAATAGTAGAGGGTTGTAGAAAACACCCATGTATAGATCTTGAATTAATAGAAGAAGTTGATTCAGATTCATG
>JASDQU011104899.1:12719-24884 GCA_032191745.1 Picea mariana
GCAGGGAGTGCGTTGACAGAGGGCTCAGGGAGTTAAACTATTGTTCTCAAAGTACTCAGAAGTGAAAGTGGGTTGCTAGAGCCGTGCAAGGAGTGCGTAGGCTAAGGAAGGAGAGTCTTAGTCGTGAAATTGAGCAGAAGCTTCGGAGGACTACTACTACAGCATACGCAGAATCAAAGGAAGCTCGAACAGTTGAAGTGTTCGCAGGTTTGCTGCAAGGAGTGCGTGCAAAGAACCTCGTTGAGGTTGAAGATGTTTACCAAAGCTGTGGAAGGATAGGCCTCTGAGTCGCTGAAGATCAGCGTAGATAAGTGTGTTAGAAGCTGGAGAGAAGCGTCGCAGGTTGGCGAAGCGGCAAAGGAATCTCGTGGAGAGATACACTTTTCTCATTTTCATGGGTTATACAAGGAAGAACGGACGGTCCAAATCCTCTGAGGAGATTTTGTGAAGTTCCAAGGATCGTCAGATCTTGTAGAGGTGCAAGGAGGTTACGATGAGAAGATTCCGAAGAGGTTGAAGTAGCGAGAAGGCAGGAGCCGTCCATCTGAGGAGGACAGGTGGCAGAGATCGGTGATCTCGTGAACTCGGGAGTTCGCAGGTTGAAAACCCAAGTATTGGGTACTCCAAGACGCAAGTGGAGAAGTAGCAAGAAGACAGGAGCCATCCATCTGAGGAGGACAGGTGGCAGGTATCGGTCATCTCATGAACTTAGGATTTCGTAGGGTGGACACCCAAGTATTTGGTGTTAAAAGTCATGAGATGCGAGGTCACGAAGTAACGAAGTGGTGAGAGGCTGTGAGCCGTCCATCTGAAGAGGACAGGTGTCAGAGATCAGAGATCTCGCGAACTCGGGAGTTCGCAGGGTGATAGCCCAAGTATTGGGTATTCAAGGTTATGAGAACGCGAGAAGCGAGAAGGTAATAATTGTTGGATCCAGATCGCAGAGAGACCGTTGGATTTGCACATGGGATCGTGTATTGGAGCCTCGCAAGAAAGGGCCCGAGAATTTGGCTATGGGGATTGTGAGATTGCGAGAGGTGATATCCTGACAGCTGGAGGCAGTGTGGACCATAACGGAGCGTGAGTGGAATATAGGTGGCACGAAACCCTTGGAATCTCACCACGAGAAGTCCTGAAGATTTGGTGTTAGGGCTCGTGAGATGTGAAGTGCCGAGAACATAAGGTGGGACCCACGTGATCAACGGGTGGACATGTGTTGCCTAAAGATAGAAGTCAACACTCCATTGAATTCTCGCATCTTGGGGATTCGCGGAGTAGAAGGGTGGAAGCTTGACGGTTCAACCTGCGAGTTGGCGAGGTTGCGAGGTTGTGAGTAGCGAAACCCCTTAGGGAAAGGTCAGTGAGTTGACTGACGATCGGGTCTCAGGGATCCGAGAACCCAGTGTTCAATCTTTGAACTCATAGAGCCACGAGTTTTGATTCCCCGATAAATCAAGGAAGCGGGGATCGCACGAGAGACCTTTGGGAGCAGATTTCCCGATAGGGAAATAGAAGAACCTTAGAGTTCTTCGGGCCGAGAAGAAGAAGATCCTGTGAGCAGACATACCCATGGTTGGCGCGCGCCTGTGTCAAGTGGTATCAGAGCTCATAAAATCTTCTTTGCTTTCTATAGCATAGGACAAGGAGAATTTACCATGCCACCAAGTAGAAGAGGTAGACAAACACCCGATCTAGAGGGGGAAAGGGAATTGTCCAGGGAAAGAGAAATGTCCAGAGAAAGAGGTAGGCAAGGACAGAATTCAGACATGGAGAGAGAAATACGAAATCTTCATGCCAGAATGGAGGACATGGAGACATCACAAAGGCGCAAAGCTGATGCAGGAGATATCAGTGAATCCGAAGATGAAGGTGGTGCTGGACATAGATAAGAAGAAATCCTAGCAGAAGATGCAGCCAATGAGCGTTTAATTAAGGCAATCACTCGGATGAGTTCCAAAACAAAGATGGACATTCCAGCTTATGAAGGGAGTCTGGATGCAGAAGAGCTGCTAGATTTGATTAGAGCTCTTGACACTTACTTCGATTATGAAGATATCGAAGATGAGAAGAAGGTCAGACATGCTGTCACGAGATTAAAGGGACATGCAGCCTTGAGGTGGGATGAACTGCAAGCTGACAGGCGTTGCCAAGGCAAGCAGAAAATTAAGAGCTGGGATAGGATGATTGCAAAGATGAAGGCAAAATTCATTCCCAGGGATTATCAAATTTCTCTGTTCAGAAGGATGCAAAACCTGAGACAGAAGCTGATGACAGTGAAGGAGTATACTGAGAAATTTTACAGGTTGAATATCAGGGAAGGTCATCGCGAAAACAATGATGAAAAAGTGGCCAGGTATATGAATGGCTTGAGGTATGAAATTCAGGATGAGCTAAATTTGGCGACCATCCGAACGGTGGAGGATGCATACCAATTGGCTCTGAAAGCTGAAGAGAAGCTGAGCCGTAAACAAAGTCAGAGGTTCCGAGGCAGAAGTCAGCCCAGAGGAAAAACAATTTCCCAAGATCAATACTAGAAGCCCAAGGAGGAATGGAAGAAACCTCCGGGAAAAGTTGAAAGAGGTGGAACCTCACAGAGAAGACCATATGTTGAGCAGCAAGGACAACACACTGAAAAAAGAGGAGGATATGCTTATAATGATAGGTTTCCTCGTACCAAAGGTAGAGGAAGAGGAAGAGGTGGAGTAATCACATGCTTCACATGTGGGAAAGATGGGCACAAGTCAGTCGACTGTCCAGGTAGGAGGAAGGATGGAGGGGAGACTCACATCGCTGAGGCACAGAGGCGAGATGTTGAGGCAGAATACACTAAAGGCGGAAGATCGTTGGTAATGCGAAAAGTCCTTTTGACGCCAGAGAAAGAGATGAAGAACTCAATGCAGAGAAACAGTCTTTTTAGGACTGCCTGCAAGACCAAGGATAGAGTGTGCAAGGTCATCGTGGATAGTGGAAGCACCGATAATCTCGTTTCAACCGAGATGGTAGAAAATTTGAAGATGGAGACAACTGATCACCCGAGTCCATACAAAGTTTCATGGCTACAGAAGGGACATCAGGTAAATGTCACTAAACAATGCTTAGTTGACATTAAGACAGGAGGATATAATGATAAAATTTTATGTGATGTTATTCCTATGGATGTCTGTCATTTATTGTTGGGTAGACTATGGCAATATGCTAGAAATGTAATTCATGATGGGAGGAAAAATACATATACCCTGGAGAGGAATGGGAGGACTCATATGTTGTGTCCAATTGAAGATAAAGAGGTGAAGCCGGAGGTAAACAACACAGTACTTCTCATGAGTGGGAAGGAACTTCTTACAGAAGTTAAGAAGAAGGAGGATCCACAATTCTTTGTGGTCAGAAAACAGAGAATTGTTCTGACTAGCACAAGAGTGGATGGTTTGCCAGAAGAAGTTTAGGAACTGCTGGAAGAGTTCGCTGATATTGTAGTGGATGAATTACCTCGTTCCTTACCACCAATGAGGAGCGTGAGTCACCACATTGATCTCATGCCAAGAGCTAGTCTTCCAAACAAAGCCGCGTACAGATTAACACCCCAGGAGAATGAGGAGGTCAAGAAACAGATCCAGGAGTTGTTGGACAAAGGTTTGGTCAGAGAAAGTTTGAGTCCGTGTGCTTTTCCAACAGTACTTAGTTCGAAGAGAGACGAAGGTTGGAGGATGTGCACTGATTCAAGGGCGATAAACAAGATAACTATCAGGTATAGATTCCCATTGCCAAGAATGGATGATTTGATGGATTGCTTAAGTGGGGAATTTTTTTTTCAAAGATAGATTTGAAGAGTGGATATCATCAGATTCGTATCAGAGAAGGTGATGAATGGAAAACAACATTCAAAACAAATGAAGGTTTGTATGAATGGCTTGTCATGCCGTTTGGCTTGACGAATGCACCAAGTACCTTTATGAGGTTGATGAATGAAGTCCTGAAGGAGTTCATTGGGAAATTTGTCATCGTGTATCTGGATGACATATTGGTTTTTAGCAAGACAAAGGCTGAACATCTGAAACATTTGGCTATTATGATGAAGAGATTACAGCAGGAGAAGCTGTTGATAAATATGAAAAATTCCACATTCATGAAGACAGAACTCATTTATTTGGGGTTTGTTATATCTGCAAATGAGTTGAGGATGGATCCAGATAAGGTGGAGGTAATCAAGAATTGGCCATCACCGAGGAATGTATTTGAGGTAAGGAGTTTTCATGGATTGGCTAGTTTCTATCGAAAATTTATTAGAAATTTCAATGGGATTAGTGCAGCAATGATGGATACAGTGAAGAAAAGACATAAATCTTTTCACTGGATGGAAGAGGCTGAGAAGAGTTTCAATTTATTGAAATGAAATATTACAGAGCAACCGGTGTTGGTGTTGCCAGATTTTCAGAAGACATTCCAGGTGAAATGTGATGCAAGTGGGTTTTCCATAGGAGCAGTCTTGACTCAGGACAACAGACCGATTGCATATTTCAGTGAGAAGTTGAATGAAGCAAAGGAGAAATACTCCACATATAATAAAGAATTCTATGCAATCATACAGGCATTAAAGAAATGGAGGCACTATCTGATTCCAAAGGAATTTGTTTTATATAGTGATAACCATGCATTACAATATGTGAATCAATAGGAAAAGTTGAATCAGAGGCATGTTAAATGGGTTGAATACATGCAAAATTTCACTTTTGTGATAAAATATATTTCTGGTACTGCTAACAAAGTTGTTGATGCTTTGAGCAGGAAGTGTTTGTTGTTGCAGGAATTCAAAGTCAGGACGTTAGGCTTTGATGATCCTAAGGACATGTATGCAGATGATTCAGAATTCAAGGAAGCTTATGAAGCAGCTGAGAATCCAGTTCTCAGAGACAGAAGCCAATGGGTAGAGTATGTGATCCAGGATGGATTGTTGTTCAAAGGCAATCAACTATGTATTCCAAATTGCTCCATGAGGGAGAACTTGTTGAAGGAAAAGCACAGTGGAGGATTGGCTGGACATTTTGGCCATGATAAGACATTTGCAAAGCTGAGCGAGTCATACTTTTGGCCAGGGATGCGGGCAAAAGTCAAGAAGTTTGTTGACAGATGCAGGATTTTCCAGCATTCAAAAGGAAGGAAGCAGAATGCGGGTTTTTATCAGCCATTGCCCATACCTGAGAGGCCGTGGGATGAAATTAGCATGGATTTTGTATTGGGATTGCCGAGGACACAAAGAGGTGCTGATTCAATCTTTGTGGTAGTTGACAGGTTTTCTAAAATGGCACACTTCATTCCATGCCAGAAGACCAATGATGCGACCCACATCACAAATTTGTTTTTCAAAGAGATTGTGCGACTCCATGGATTGCCGAAAAGTATAGTCTCGGATAGGGACACAAAATTCATAGGGCATTTCTGGAGAACATTGTGGAAGAAGCTAGGGACTACTTTGATGTTTAGTTCTACTTATCATCCTCAGACGGATGGACAGACAGAAGTGGTCAACAAAAGTCTGGGAGATTTTTTGAGGAGCTTGGTGATAGAGCACCATAGCAGCTGGGATAGCATATTACCGCAAGCGGAGTTTGCATACAATGATTCAGTAAATCGGAGCACAGGGAAAAGTCCATTTCAGATTGCATATGGAATGCAGCCGAGAGGAGTTTCTAAGTTGAGGGATTCAAAACATACTGATACTAGTAGTGCTAGTGCAGGAGAATTCGCTGAAGTGATGAAGGAACTTCATAGCCAGGTGAGGGAGCGACTATTGAAGTCAAGTCAAGAGTACAAACGCAGAGCAAATCAACATCGGAGACAACTTCAATTTGGAGTTGGTGATTTGGTTCTGGCACATTTTAGGAAGGAAAGGTTCCCGAGAGGAACATACAACAAGCTGAAGATGAAGAAAATTGGACCATGCAAGGTCTTGAAGAAAATGGGACAGAATGCTTATGAAATTAAGTTACCAGGTGGCATTGGAATATCTCTGATATTTAATGTTTCGGATTTATATCCATATAAAGCTGATGAAATAGGAGCAAAAAGTAATGATCAACTAGAGGTCTAGTGGAAGAAGCAGATGCCAGTTGCAGAGAAGCCACATATGGAGCAAATACTGAATAAATGAGTGGGTAAGAAAACCAGAAGGAAAAAATATTTTGAATATTTGGTCAAGTGGACGGGACATCCAGTTGAAGATGCCAGCTGGGAGACTGAAGCAAAAATTCGAAAGCATGGACATACCGTGCAGAAGCTCATGGACAGGATCCCATGCAAATTTTCAAGTGAGGGACTATGATGCAGGAGCATCCCTCACGACAAGAAAAACCACTGTGGAAGCAAAAGACAGCTAGAAGATGTCCAACACAAGTTTTTGAATTTTTAAATTTTCCCTTGAAGTTGATGCGCTAAACATAAATGAGATCATTTAATTTGGCACCTTGGTAAAATGTAATCAAACCTCGAGCCATACGCTCTCGTCTGAGATAGACAGGCATTTATAGTGGTATATGTAGGTAGGTAGATTTGAATTCTTAGATTAGACAGTTTTAGAGCGCATGAGGGAAACGGGATATAGACACCCTCATTGTATCATTGTAACATTAGTAACAGGAGCAAGGAGAATCTAGTGCATAGGAGAATAACAGAGGGTTGTAGAAAACACCCATGTATAGATCTTGATTTATAGAAGAAGTTGATTCAGATTCATGGCCGTTGTGTTATTCTCTGTGTACATGTGTTGAATGCTCTGCTTGTGAATATTTCTTCCTGTTATGCACTTGTTTTTATGCTGGGTGTATGATCTCGTGTGTCAAGATTTAAGTCTGAGAGGAAGCGAATGAGTTACAATCGTTTCTTTGCTTGAGCAAGGATTCCTGCAAGGAGTTTAGTTGAAGTCGTCCGCAGGGAGTGCGTTGATAGAAGGCTCAGGGCGTTAAACTATTGTTCTCAAAGTACTCAGAAGTGAAAGTGGGTTGCTAGAGCCGTGCAAGGAGTACGCAGGCTAAGGAAGGAGAGTCTCAGTCATGAAACTGAGCAGAATATTTGGAGGACTACTGCTATGGCATACATAGAATCAAAGGAAGCTCAAACAGTTGAAGTGTTCGCAGGTTTGCCGCAAGGAGTGCGTGCAAAGAACCTCGTTGAGGTTGAAGAAGTTTAGAAAAGCTCAGGAAGGATAGGCCTCTGAGTCACTGAAGATCAGTGTAGATAAGTGTGTCAGAAGCCGGAGAGAAGCATCGCAGGTTGGCGAAGCGGCGAAGGAATCTCATGGAGAGATACACTTTTCTCATTTTCGTGGGTTATACAAGGAAGAACAGACGGTCCAAATCCTCTGAGGATATTTCGTGAATTTTTGAGGATCATCAGATCTTTTAGAGGTGCAAGGAGGTTACGACAAGAATATTCGGAAGAGGTTGAAGTAGCGAGAAGGTAGGAGCCGTCCATCTGAGGAGGGCAGGTGGCAAAGATCGGTGATCTCGCGAACTCGGGAGTTCGCAGGTTGAAAACCCAAGTATTGGGTACTCCAAGACGTGAGTGGTGAAGTAGCGAGAAGACAGGAGCCATCCATCTGAGGAGGACAAGTGGCAGAGATTGGTGATCTCATGAACTCGGGAGTTCACAGGGTGGAAACCCAAGTATTTGGTGTTAAAAGTCGCGAGATGTGAGGTCACAAAGTAACGAAGTGGCAAGAGGCTGTGAGCCGTCCATCTGAAGAGGACAGGTTTCAGAGATTGGAGATCTCGTGAACTCAGGAGTTCGCAGGGTGAGAGCCCAAGTATTGGGTATTCAAGGTTACGAGAATGTGAGAAGTGAGAAGGTAATAACCATTGGATCCAGATCGCAGAGAGACCGTTGGATTCACACGTGGGATCGTGTATTGGAGCCTCGCAAGAAAGGGCCCGATAATTTGGCTATGGGGATTGTGAGATTGCGAGAGGCGATATCCTGACAGCTGGAGGCAGTGTGGACCATAACGGAGCATGAGTAGAATACAGGTGGCACAAAACCCTTAGAATCTCACCGCGAGAAGTCCTGAAGATTTTGTATTAGGGTTCGCGAGACGCGAAGTTCTGAAAACATAACGTGGGACTCGCGTGATCAACGGATGGACACGTTTTGCCTGAAGATAGAAGTCAACACTCCATTGAATTCTCGCATCTCGGGGATTCACNTATAGACACCCTCATTGTATCACTGTGACATTAGTAACAGGAGCAAGGAGAATCTAGAGCATAGGAGAATAGCAGAGCGTTGTAGAAAACACCCATGTATAGATCTTGAATTAATAGAAGAAGTTGATTCAGATTCATGGCTGTTGTGTTATTCTCTGTGTATGTGTGTTGAATGCTTTGCTTGTAATATTTCTTCCTGTTATGCACTTGTTGTTATGATGGGTGTATGATCTCGTGTGCAGAGATTTAAGTCTGAGAGGAAGTGAATGAGTTACAATCGTTTCTCTGCTTGAGCAAGGATTCCTGCAAGGAGTGCAGTTGAAGTCGTCCGCAGGGAGTGCATTGATAGAAGGCTCAGAGAGTTAAACTATTGTTCTCAAAGTACTCAGAAGTGAAAGTGGGTTGCTAGAGCCATGCAAGGAGTGCACAGGCTAAGGAAGGAGAGTCTCAGTCGTGAAATTGAGTAGAAGCTTTGGAGGACTACTGCTACGGCATACGCAGAATCAAAGGAAGCTCGAACAGTTGAAGTGTTCGTAGGTTTGCCGCAAGGAGTGCTTGCAAAGAACCTCATTGAGGTTGAAGATGTTTAGAAAATCTCAGGAAGGATTGGCCTCTGAGTCGCTGAATATCAACATAGATAAGTGTGTCAGAAGTCAGAGAGAAGCGTCGGAAGTTGGAAAAGCGACAAAGGAATCTCGTTTAGAGATACACTTTTCTCATTTTCATGGGTTATACAAGGAAGAACAGACGGTCCAAATCCTATGAGGAGATTTCGCGAAGTTATGAGGATCATCAGATCTTGCAGAGGTGCAAGGACATTACAACGAGAAGATTCCGAAGAGGTTGAAGTAGCAAGAATGCAGGAGCCGTCCACTTGAGGAGGACAGGTGGCAGAGATCGGTGATCTCATAAACTCGGGAGTTCGCAGGTTGAAAACCCAAGTATTGGGTACTCCAAGACGCGAGTGGAGAAGTAGCGAGAAGACAGGAGCTGTCCATCTGAGGAGGACAGGTGGCAGAGAATCAATGATCTCTTGAACTCGGGAGTTCGCAGGGTGGACACCCAAGTATTTGGTGTTAAAAGTCACGAGACGCGAGGTCACAAAGTAACGAAGTGGCGAGAGGCTGTGAGCCGTCCATCTGAAGAGGACAGGTGTCAGAGATCGGAGATCTCGTGAACTTGGGAGTTCGCAGGGTGAGAGCCCAAGTATTGGGTATTCAAGGTTACGAGAACGCGAGAAGCGATAAGGTAATAACCATTGGATCTAGATCGTCAAGAGACCATTGGATTCGCATGTGGGATCGTGTATCGGAGCCTTGCAAGAAAGGGCCCGAGAATTTGGCTACGTGGATTGTGAGATTGCGAGAGGCGATATCCTGACAGCTGGAGGTAGTGTGGACCATAGCGGAGTGCGAGTGGAATATAGGTGGCACGAAACCCTCAAAATCTCACCGTGAGAAGTCCTGAAGATTTGGTGTTAGGGTTCACGAGACGCGAAGTGCCAAGAACATAAGGTGGGACCCACGTGATCAACGGGTGGACACATGTTGCCTGAAGATAGAAGTCAACACTCCATTGAATTCTCGCATCTCGGGGATTCACAGAGTAGAACGGTGGAAGCTCGACGGTTCAACCTGTGAGTTGGCGAGGTTGCAAGGTTGCGAGTAGTGAAACCCCTCAGGGAAAGGTCAGGGAGTTGACTGACCATCGGGTCTCAGGGATCTGAGAACCCAGTGTTAAATCTTTGAACTCACAAATCCATGAGTTCTGATTCCCCGATAAATCAAGGAAGGGGGGATCGCACGAGAGAACTGTGGGAGCATATTTCCCGATAGGGAAATAGAAGAACCTTAGAGTTCTTTGGGACGAGAAGAAGAAGATCCTGTGAGAAGACATGCCCGTGGTTGGCGCACGCCTGCGTCAGTATAACCCTTGTGTCTCTTTAGTCAAACAACCACAATGTTGAGTTGAAGACAAGGTCGAGAAAGAATAACATAACTCATTGCGTGACCCTTAGCGGTGAAAATGACCCAATGCCCAAATGGACAATGCATGGTGACACAAGCGCTTCCAAGCATTAAAACCCATAAAATCCCAAAGACTAGATACATCAATACAAAAGCATGAATATAGCCAACCAATACCAACAAAGACCCTCCAACTAAACCAACAAGGATAACAAAGATCCCTTATGGCTGCTAACACCCAATATGACTAGTAACACTATGAATTCAACATCATTGCAGAGAGAATCATTAGTGTTTCATTTCAAAATCACAATTTTACACAGTTGCAATACTTAAGGAAATCACAAACCAATACACCTGAGCCAATATCCATTTCAAAACTAGATCAGACTCATGAAGGGCCAAAAAACGACATACCTATCATCAAACACCTTAAAACGCGAGTTGGTCAAGAGGTTCCTCTCTGCTAAGAAATTGGAACATAACCACAACAACAATGTTTGAACAATAACCTGACTAGGGTGGCAGCCAATGGGAGGAGTAAAGGTGACGTGCAATAAATTCACATCACCTTCACACTCAAGTTCATTCAATTCTTAGTACGCGCTAGCCACTAATTAAATAAATCATCCACTTTGAACCATGCATCGATACCAACAACCCTTAATTTCCAAGAGCGCCACCCACATCACCTATTACCATTTCCACTATACAGAAATGCATGTCAACTATGTTCTATAAAACCTCAATAAATCGCATGGCTATCATATGTTAGCTAGGATTTTCCACCATCTTTTTTATGCATATAGTGTAGCATGTTAGCATAGGATAGTTTCTCCCTTTTGTATTTCGGTTCACATTGCTTAATCTCCTTTTAATTTCCTTTCATTTGTTGTTACTAACATATGTTTGTTGCAGGTGTCCCAAGTAATAGATCCAAGAACAAACAACAATGATAACCATGAATAACAACGGTATAAAACTTGACCTTGGAGCAATAAAAGAACCATGTATAATATGCCTGATCCATTATCCAATAAAACAAGATATCGTTAACCATGTAAAAAGTGTCGAACAGTAGCATAACATCAAATAAGCACCAGATTTGATCTCCAATCTACAAGGGGGTCCCACCTACTAGTATTATTTAGCTTTTATAATAATAGGCTTTAACAACACTTTGTGGGCAAAACTTCATTGCGAATTTAATCATCAACAAGGCTCTTCAATCAAGGAGTAGATAAAGTGAGTCATGTTTATACTTTGCAGGATGTGTTTGCATAAGAGAAGCATTGAAAAGCTGTACAGGAAAATCAATTTTGGAATGTTCAAGTAAAATTATTGTACTGTCAACTTCACCGTAAGTATAACAATGACAAATTTTTATTTTAATTTTCTGTGGTTGATATGATAGTTCCATTGGACTTCACATAGCATATATCCTTTTATTTCAAAATATTTCTGAAGATGAATTTTGGTAATTTCATCAATCAAGTAAAAGTGCTAAAATGAGCTACATATTACATTTGCTTCACAGAGCTTACATTAAAAGGCAAAGACAGTCTTGAATATTCTTTAAGATCATAGAAAAAATGCTAAGATCCTGAATGTATCATCCAACCATAATTCATAAATCGAGCCCATGAGAACCTTGAACAATAGCACGAAAGCACATAAACAAAAGTCTTCCAAACACAAGACAACACAAAACCAGCGAAGATTGGGCATTCTATCCCAGCTATAACCAAATCCTCAAATGGGCACCAAGAAATTTGTCTATTACTATTTTACCATGAAGCAATATCACTATGAACATTTTCTTTTGATAGTACTATGTTCTATTATTACCAATTCTAACAATGCCAAATTTCCAATATTATCGGAAATGCTTGATGGTTCCATTCAGAGGAGCAAGCCATTTTGACAATTCAAAGGATGGACCTGATTTATTCATAGTTGGATACTTTGTATGTGGTTTGTCTTCATGCTTCTCATTCCTGGACTGA
>JASDQU011104901.1:9463-20429 GCA_032191745.1 Picea mariana
TAGTTTTTCTCCTCATCCTTCAATCTCCTCAAAAAGTAGGCAAGTTGCATCTTGGATTGGCTGGAGCTTCGGAGTCACTTCCATGACTTTTCTCTGTATGGCATGGACCTGTTGTTGAGTAGGCATTGTTCTTGGGATATTTTCATTCTCTCGACCACTGAAAAAGGTATTCAACTGTGCTTGTACTTTTGTTTCTTGTTGCTTTGCCTCTTGGAGCTGTGACTCCAGTGTCTTTAGTTCAGGGTCCTTTGTAAGTCACTCGTAAGTATGCACACTTCAACTGCTAAGTTGTTTACATTCCAAGGCTAATGCCTTGATTCTCTGGACTACACTTCGTGCATTTTCTTCTCTCTGGTCTCGCACTTCCTACAGAGTGTTTGGAGCTATTTGTAGCTCTAGTTCTGCTACTCTCTGTTGAAGTTGTTGGATGGCTTCATCAAGCTTCACTACTTGAATCTCTAGTGGGTCTTCTTCTATCTATTCTAAGCCTATCATAGAGTGAAGTTCTCTATTGACTGCTTCTTTAACTCTGACCTGCTCCGCGAGCAGTTATTCTTTCTCTTTCTAGACATATGCTCTATCCTCTGTGAACTTCGCTTGGAGATCATCTTTTTCTTTTTATGCAACCTGGCATTGCTCTATGACTTCCTCTTGTACTTGCTTCAGGGCCTCTATGACCTGTTCTTTTTCTTCTTAGACACGACGAAGGCAAGCTTCGGTCACATCTGCTATTCTGCAGAGTTGGGAAGACTCATCTCCCAGCTTTGTTTCTTCTGATGGTGGGGGCATAGTAGACACTATGCAGCTAGAGTGAAGGGCTTGTTGTACCCCTATCATCTCTGCTTCAATCCTTTCATACATGGTCTGTTGTTTTGCTTCATTTTGCTGTAAAATATCTTCTGAGGTATCTGATACAGCAACGATGATTAGGTCAATGTCGTCCACTGTGAGCATAGTCTCTAACTTGGGATTACTAGCTTTGGACTTCTTCCGCAAAGAAGGATTCGTGGGAGAAACCTTTCTTTTCTTGGAGATCTCAGCTTCATCAATGGGACCCCTAGGATATGTTACTTCACCTTTCTTATGCTTGTGTTCTTCCCCGTTGTTCTCTTCTTTGTCTACTTCGTCATCACCTCCTCCTCCTGGTGACTCTAAAGAAGTTTGTTCTGATGTGTTGTTCAGCTCATGTACCTCTTCTTTCTTCTTCCTTATGCTACTTCCAAGTGCATCATACTCTTCACGAGTAACCACCAGACTTCCTATTAGAGCGGGGTCGGACAGTTTGACCTGGTCGATAGGCATAAGAAACTTTGTGGGTTATTCCTTGGTTATTTCTTCCATGTACTCCTATGTAATATTGTAGTAGGACTAGAGTTCTCCTTTATGCTCATCTCCACACACATTAATATAAATAAAATGCCTATCTGTGCGGAACTTTGCTATTGGCATGAACCTGTGAAGGGTGTTTGGTGTCATATGAGGGAAGGAATAAATAGCCCTCTTCAACTTTAGGTAGTAGGTATGGAACACTTTGTTTAACTTTCAATGTTTCCCCATGTCACTCGAATACCAAAGTGTGGTGAAATTCACAGCTAATGGTTCAGACGGATCAATTTCTGGGAAGGTCACTCTTTCTGGCATCTCCCAAGCATTGAAGGCGATGAGGATTAGCAACCAACTGAATTGTAACTCATAGCTCTGATCCTGAGCTTCGCAGTAGTCCTGTTCTAACTGGTTGACGAGGTAGCTCACCTAGTTCATTTGTATCCCTTCAATGCATTTTCCCGTGAGATCAATAGCGAACCCCGTGACCTGTGTGGGTTTGTTCTTCCTTACTATCTTACCAGCAATCAACTACAAAGTATGTCGCACTGCGCCATTCTGGATGGAGGCTACATTGTACCCTCACTTCCCCTTCTCCACGTCGTCATAGGTATCTTTAATTCACTGCATCATGGAATGGTCTGCAACCTTCCCTGGATAAAAATCTTGTGGGTTTGGTCCTTGCATTCTTAATCCAGTGATCCTATGGATCAGCGCGAGGTCGATGGTGATGCGTCTATCCAGCCACAGATAATCGCCATGTAACCACGACAATAGGAGTTTAACACACGCGTTAACCTCCTGATACCTTCTAAAATGGGGTATCTTCATTATGTTCATAATAGTGGACCTCACGATGTCCATAGTCCATGGTTTGGGGATGATCTTCGACTTCTTTCCTTTCATCTTGGTCAAATATTTGTGAGGTGCGAGCATGCCATAGATTTTGCAGTATTCTAAGTTATAGTGGTTGATCTTCAAGGTTAGGATCCTTTTCAACTGTGATTTAACTGCACATATCCCCTTCGGGAGGTATGCAGTAATCAACATGTAGTTGAAGTCACTCAGGACACTGTCACAACTCACCACGCCAGCCAAAGGCAGGATGTAGTCGGGCAGGATGGATGGGATGAGCTTTGCATTCGCCAACTCATCACGATGCTTGGTTCTTTTCTCGATCACAGCTCGGGATGGTCCAAAGCCACGAGTGGTCGAAGGGGAGGCTTGCACTCCTCACATCGATGAGGCTTGAACTCCTACAGACATCACCTTGTCAACCATGAGGTTGATTAGAATTTCTTCAAAACAATTTTCTATTGCGCTAATGTCGTCTAACATGCATGATCAAGATCATGTATCTCGGGTCGGTGATCAAACACTCAATGTAATAGAATGGGTGGTGAAGTTTCAATAAACACAGTGTGGTAGTAGTCGGCTCTCTGTGGGCTCGAATAATCATTGTTTCCAAAAGTGTTCTCAGTGCAATGTTCGATGGGATAAATAGACAAAGTCGTAATGGATTCTTCCAATGAGTCAAAAAGCCTCAATCAATGCAATTCCATCTGTTATGGCACGGTCCCAACGGTCTAATGGTGAGCTTTCTGACCATAATTGTTGCTCTAACTCTTCGAAAGAGTCAGTCTAACAGTCATAAAGCCTCCAGTGGTCATATTTCTCTGCCATGGTGAAGTGTTAAGCTGCATTGCTATGATATCCCGATGAAGTTCAAGTTCTGGAAACATTCCTTTTGCGAAGTCTTCTCTAGAACGTCTTGCAATTTTTCTAGCTTTGCTTTCTTCTTACTGAATTTTCTAGCCTTCTTTCCTGTAATCTGAGTCATTGGGTTCCTCTTTCCATTTTGATTCTTATCTTCTCTTGGCATAGTAACTTCGTGTTTTTTATGTTCTTTCATAGGGTTCAAGGGTAATACTTCTTCTCTTTCTAGGGTAGGTGCTCTACTCTCCTATATGGACAGGTTTTTCAGGTTTGTCCGTGTTCTTTCAACTTTGAGATCCAGGATGTTGGTCCTTAGTAGCTTTGACTTGTTCTCATGTTCTTCTATTAAGTGAGTTATCCTCCTATTCATGAAATCCTTTAATTCTTGTTTTTTCTATTCTAGAGCTTCCTCTTCTTGTTTTCTTCGAATCTGATCTTTTTTAATCTAGGTTTTTCCTAGCAACATAGAAAATGGGAAGTTGTTCTCAAAAAAATTAATGACTTCAAATTCTTCCTATGTCGAAGTTCCATGAGCACTCATAGATGTCTAGGTAAGTCTTCCACATAGGGTTATTATCTTTCCTCTAAATAATCCTATTCCTCCCAATGAAGGAATCATAGTGGGCTTTCCCAAAATTTCCCAAGTTCTTTCTGTCATGATATTCACATGTGTTTCCTCATCCAGAACACAGTCTATGTCGAAGTATCATATTCTTGTTTCTATGCACTCTTTCCGTTTTAATATCTCTGGTAGATTGTTTTCTATGTGATCATTCAAGGTTTCTTTCATCTGCAATAATACAGTCTCTGATTCTTTTTGGGATTCTGCCATAGTATTAGTCCATTGTCCTTTCTCATGGTTTTCTTGTTTCGTATTCATCTTTTTAACTTTAGAAATCATTCTAGGGCAATCCAAATTCATGGTCCATAGATTTACAACAAAGAAAACTAGGTCTTCTACCAGGGAATTCCTTATCTAGATGTCCTGGTCTTCTACAACTATAACAAAGGGTTAATCCTCTCTTTCTCTTAAATGATCCCCAACCTTTCCTGTATTGCGCACTAGGATCACAGTAACTAACCTACAAAAAAATATTTCTAGGGTCCTACATCCATTTTTTAGTCCAAACATTCTTTCTATGCATAGGAATAACATATATTTCACTATTTCTATCAGATCTACTCATATCAAATATTTTTTCTTCTATTTGTTCCCTAGTTTTCAGACTAGTACAAAATCTATCAATCATTCCTAGATCCATTCTCTCGAAGAAAAAAAATCACTTATCTTACCTTAAGAAAAGAACAAGGCTTTCAGATCTTACCTCTTTCCTTCAGATCTTCTTCCTTTCTTAGCGTAGAGCTTCACAACTCAAGTGGAATAATGCACACTAAAGCAGCAGATCTACTCACAAAGCTTTCTCTTTTCCTCAGTTCCCAACATTCATAGTTTCAGGTCCTGGCAACAGAACCATTTGTTGGCACACATGGGCAGACCCAGGGTTCAATGCTTCAATAGTGCACCAACAAAACCCTAACTACCTACCCTGTCGGCAACACCCGCGAAGCAAATGAAGTCTCACCCAAGGTAGAGGCAAGGGTGGTTGCAGGACTCAAGTGTATGCAACCTAGATGGGACATAGATCTATGATTACACCACTCTAACAAAGTACTTAGTAGTTAATCATTCATTAGTCTTTAACCCTTATTCACATTGCAAATAAAACCCTAATTCCATAACAACGTAGTATCCAACTAGATCTAACACCTCTAAGCACTTAGCATATGGAAATAGATCAAGTCTAGCATTCATTCACATCACTAAGCACTAAGCTATCATACCAGATTTATCTAAACATACATTATTGCACTAAGCATAAATTATATGAATAATATAACAACCATAATGCACAAAGCAACCATAACACATGATATATGTGGTTCACCCCAGTGTGGGGCTACATCCACCAACTCTTCTTCTTATTCATTATCTTCAGTCAATCATCTACATGCACAAAGCCACAAAATCCTACTCTGCATAGGACAGGAGATCTGTGCGCACCTCGCCAGATCCCCCTTCCTTGAGCTAGGTTACAGCACAAATCCTTCCTACAGTCTGCACACAAGCTACTTACAATTTCTTGCACTTAGCTCTGCAAGTTCTCCACATACAGTGTGCATGAAGCACTCATAACTACTTGCACTTAGCTCATCGACTTAACACACTAGCCCTTTCCTATATCGCCTAGATATATATTTATACATTACAAAAGGGCCTAAACATGGGTAAACCCATGGGATGAAATTTTGATACCCGTTACATAAACCTTAAACCCAAAAATGCCCTAAAAAGGGGCCAAGATCCCGTGATCTACTCTTCGACTTGCACTCCATCTTCGACTAGCCTATCGAAGTCCCAAAAGAGGTCAAACATGACCAGCGTTTCCACAAAACCTGGTCAAGGGCCAACACTTCCTTTATGATATTTCGTGTAGGCATTGTTCACATAGATATTAGTAGTTACTTTAATTTACATTTTGTACCTATGTTGTAGTTTTACATTAATTTTATTCATGGGTATTATCTAATGATGGGCCCTTTTGATGTTATGAGGGGTACTCATCAGTTATCTGATAACCTAGAACATTCAGGTGCAATTAACAGCAATGTAAGGAGATACCTCGGCACTCTACTCATCCATGGTAAGATTATTTCTATTTGTATGTGTAACTCTCATTCGATTAAATAACTCCTGCAACTTGCTAACTTATTTTCTTATTCATTATGTAGGTGTCAAGACAACGGTTACCATGGAGCTTTGGAATACCCATGTACAAAAAGGTATTTTGGTTTCAATACTTTTGTAGGTTTACATCTAATATCAGGGTGAATTCATGAATGTGGGTAACACTTTCATGACTATCGGGTCTCTGAAATTCCGAAAGACATTTTTTTTGCCCGAACTAATTTTCTTTTCAGCCGAAAGTCTTATTTTTTCAGCCGAAAAATGTTTCGGTTGAACCTTTGAACGTCAAATCGAATGACACCCTGACGATGCCCTCAATTTTCATGTACAATTTTAGCCAAACAAATATTTTTCATCCAGTAACATCTTTTCAACCGAAAGATATTCTGGCCGAAAGGACTTTTTGGCCAAAAGATTAGTTCGGTCAGAAAAAGGTTTTTATATTACCCACACTTCGCCCCTGCAATAGTTTGTGCAAGTTCATACCTGTTAGTGTTTAGTGCTTGTTGTGCAGGAGGACATTAGTGTTGATGTTTGTTGCGAGCAGTGTTTGTTGTTTTTTGCGGGCGGTCTCCCTTGCAATAGTTTTTGCTAGTTCATACATGTTAGTGTTTGGCGTTTGGTGTGCGGGCAGACATTAGTGTTGTTGTTTGTTGCGGGCGATGTTTGTTGTTTGTTGTGGGCGATGTTTGTTGTTTGTTTCAGATGGGCGGTGTTTGCTGTGGATGAGCGGTGTTGTGGACATTGGAGCAGTGGGCAGTTGGACGTTGGAGTTGCAGGTGTTTGGTCCAGGTATGTTTAGATTAGGAAAAAAAAATTAGAATTTGGAATTTAGAATTTTAAATTAGAATTTAATTTATTTTTTTAGATTATTGATAAGGACTTATTCATCCATGTCCATGTATAGTGACAGGCTTGAATTTGGGCATGTACCTGTACATGGACAGGGTCGAATATGGCCCTGTCCCTTAGCTTAAATTTTAAATTTCCATTTAAATTTTAGAATTTAGAAGGTTTTTTTCGATTGTTGACAAGGCCTTATTCGACCCTGTCCATGTACAGTGACAGGCCTAAATTCAAGCCTGTACTTGTACATGGACAGGGTCGAATACGTCTCTGTCCCTTATGTTTAAATATGTTTAAATTTTAAATTTTTAAACATGTTTCAAATATGTTTAAATTTTAAATTTTTAAACCGAGCCGAATTTTAAATTTTTAAACAAGGTCGAATTTCAAATATGTTCAAATTTTAAATTTTTAGAAAATTTAATTTTTTAGTTAAAAATTTGAGTTTAGAATTTTGGCAGGGCCTTATTCGGCCTTGTCCATGTACAAGGACAAGCCCGAATTCGGACATGTCCATGTCCATGGACATGGATGAATATGACCATGTCCATGTATAGGGACATGCCCAAATTCGAGCATGTCAATGTACATGGACAGGGCCATATTCGGCCATGTCCATGTAGTACCTTAAGAAGTAGGAGAAGTATATATAGAACCAGTAACAAAGGCCCAGTTCCATAGGAAATCCATACAACCACTAAGAAAATAGACAGAGTTGCAGAAAATAGACAGAGGCCTGAAGAGACTGTAAACTTTAGGGCAGGACACAGACTAGTTATTCTAACTATAAACAGTGAGACCAAGGGCTAAGCATGACTGCTACAGGGCCACCACTACTCGGAATAGTGCCCAAACTGAACAAAATTAGACTCTGCCAACAACTATAAAGAAACATCACCATTAAGGACCTAGTACATATCACAATATTTAACAGACCTAACAAAAAGATTGAAATACAAAAATATGTCTATAGCAATTGCTGCAATAGGAGAAAAATAAGTACAACGTTGGAAAAAACTCCACTTCTCTGCTAATAGTATTTCTAATTTAAATTTTTAGGAAATTTAAATTTTTAGTTAAAAATTACAATCATGGAAACAATAGGGATAAAGGGAGTGTAAAGAACCATGAATCAAACTTGTTGTAATGATACCATCTAACTCTATAGGATTGAACATGATGAAGCAATGAGCTAATATGATATGAGACCACAACAAGCCCTGTGAACAAACTGTATTACACTACATTATTTTCTTAAAAGTAATTCCATCATATTCGTTCATAATGACACTGATGTTGCATTCTTATTGATTAGGGTCCTACTCCTTGTATAGGATATGAATAAGACCTATACTGGTTGTGCTCATATGTTACATGTATGCACTTTTTATACCTTTTCATATTTATGGGATTGGTTCTAACTCGGTACTAATATAAATACAACAACATTGTTTACATTCAACTTATGATAATCTACTCTGTGCGTCTATATGATCTCAACATAATATAGGGTTATGAGTCATACAAGAAGATTTGTTCATGTTCTATGATGTGTGTTTGATATGTTGTTATAACTAAGAGTAATACATAACTAAATTGATGTGTGTTTCTGATCTTTGTTGGATTTGTTGTCATTTTATGAAAAATGACAGAATTAACAAAATTAAATTTGAATTAAATATGACAGAAATATAACAGAATTAATTATGTTAATTATGTTCATGATTGGTATGTAAATTTTTTTCATGGTTGGTATGTTATTTTCTTTATCATTTTATGTTGTTTTCTTATCCAAATAGTAAATTAAATCTTAATTTTAAAATAAAACATTACATATAATTGATTTTAGAAACTATGTTATGATCTATTGTGACAATTTTTTATAGGGTAATATATATGACACTTAAGAAGTCCTTTCCATATGTCCTTAATCATCTGCGTAGTAAGAGCTATTTAGGGTTAGATGGGTCTCTTTTTTCATTTGTGAAGTTTTCCAAAATAACTCTGCATTTTTCTCAGTGAGGGGGAAATCAATGACTTGGAGGTTTTTATCCGGTGGGAGCAAGCATCCCTAGCCAACTACCCTGGTAAGTTCACAATGCTCCAGTATTTTTAAAAGTTGGATGGAACCCTCGGGTTTTCGTTACAGTGGAAGAAACCCTTTGTACTGTAATTCTTATTATGAATTTTAGTGATAGTTTTCCTATGATTGTTATTTTCCTTGTAACCCCCTAGATTATTCTCGCTTCTGGGTAGGTAGTCTTCACTGGTGTTTTATTCCAAATCCTTTCGGAACCTTTTCGATACCCCTCTTTTGTTCCAGTATCTACAATATCGCACATGCATTTTAGCAGGGTTAACATGTTTGCATTTTCTTATGGGGTTTTTCATTGTCCTTCTATTCTTTTTATGGATTATTCTTACCCTTATGTGTTATTACTTGGTATCGAGCCCCTGTGAGACCACATGGGAGTACTAGTCCAGAAGTAATTCTGGTAGGGTAGAACCCACGCTGAGCATACATGTTATATATCATTTTGTATTCGATGGATTCTAACATGCCACTAGCTAACTCTTATGACTGTAATTTTTTTAAAAGGACTCTTTGTATTTTCCATTCGGTATATAATATAATGTGGGTATTCTACATAAATATTAACTCTGTGTTAAATATTTGAGAATTGCATTCTCTTTGGCACCAATATTTGGTTTATGTTTAGACTTTGATCAAACGAATCTGGCATATAATATTTAATTCTATATATAGTTTGGGGCAATGCATTCCTTCTCGAAAGAAATATTTAAACTGCTACCCTGACTTTATTCCTGCATTATGTCTGCACATACCACCTGACCCTTGCAGTCTGACTTCGTAATTTATTACTGTAGTAAGAGTGAAGTCTCAAGGATTTATTTGTGAACTATATATGTATAAAGTTATGGAATACATTTTGTTCTGTAATTCCTTGGTCATTTTAATTATTATAAGTTTCTTTTGATTTCCGTCTGGTATTTATGTTCAAAGAATTGTTTATCACAACCTAATGATGGGACCCCTGGTTTTTGCGAGGGTACCCATCAGGTCGATTTTGGCCCACTTCTCCATTCCAGTCCGTGGATGACTTTGTCGACTGTGTAGAGGCAAGACTACCTGTACTATGGCCCCAAGTTAAGTGCAATCCAAAACTTTCGTGTGTTTTTTTTATTTATAATCATCTTATCTCGAAAATTAAATTTTGTGTTCCATATAAGAAATTATATTATTCATCGGTAGTTACTAATTGAAATTTCTTGGTCCCTTTACAGGGTTGGAGCATCCAAAAGCTGCAGAATTATGGGCATCCTCTCGTACAAAAGGTACTCGAGTTCCTTTACAGAATTCTCAGGACTTATCGTTCCAGGTTCACACAACGAAGCTCTCCGTTCCAACCTAGATTATCGTGTTGTGTAAAGTTCCGTCCCAATTCCTATTAACCAATGAATCCAATGTTGTAACGATGTTCACTATTTGAAGACTATAACGCAGGACTTGCGTAAGGTTGGACACACCTTTGATTTAAGTTCTTGATTGGGTTGTGTAATAAACTTTAATGTTTGAGTCGTTGGAATTTTCTCTTGCGTACTTGTAATGAAACAATGATAACAATTTTAATTCCAGGCTTGTCGATACGCTGGTTATCTATTATACCTAAAAAATTTAAAAAGGGAAGAGAATATCAACTTATATTATTCCAGAAAGCATGTCCTTCAAATTTTGATTTGCTCATGTATTATTATGTTTTCAGAAACTTCATTGTGGCCAATAGAACTATTAGCTTTCTTTTATTTCATTGATATCTGGTGAAATGCTCACAATAGGTATTTAAGGGTTCTGAAAATTGATACAGTCAACTATATATAACTTATTTATTGATTACATACTATGTATTTAGCCTATAACAATTATATGTATGTATATTCCAACTCCTATATAAATCAATAGACAATTTGTCGAGAATTAAAGTAATGGTTTATTCCAGAACTTCGTTTGTAACTATCTAAACTAGTTGTTTTCATTTTGGGACTTTATTTATGATTGTCTACACTATTCGTTATCATTTATATTAAGATAGTCTAATCATCATAGCCCTTTATTTCTACATGTGTGTTTGGCCTATATATAAAATTCTAATTTCTCAAGTATATTTCTTGAATCATCTCGTTAATTAGATACAGTAAAAACCGTAAGGACTATACTATATTTACTTCATCCTAATAGTGATAATAAATAGGACGATTCGTCAAGAATTATATATATATATATATATATATATATATATATATATATATATATAT
>JASDQU011104902.1:17516-40653 GCA_032191745.1 Picea mariana
GGATGCCTGAGGGATTGAGATTAGTGAAGTGGTACATTCCTTGGGTTGGACGGGTCAAGAGGAAGAGAGATAGTGGAAAATTGGGGTAGCTATAGGAAAATATCAGTTGGTTTGAGAGTTTTATGAGTTGTGAGTGGAATGTGAGAGACCACCCTATTTTGTGGATTAATAGCCTCAGCTTGGGGGTGAAAGGATGTTGAGATTTGGAACAATCAGACTATGGTTGGGTGGAAGGTCTGTCCCAAGAAGTTGGTTGCACAACTGTCATGAAAAGATAAGTGTTTTATCTTGTTGTTATGTTAAATTATGTGTTTAATTGTTATGCATGAACTCTGTATATTTGGAAGTGATTTATATGTTGTTGTACTGAGTTGTTTAGCTACATTTCATGTTGATTATTAACATGTGGTAGATGCATCTATTTTGTGGTGGTAGATAGTAGATAAATCTGTTTTAATTCGTAGTTGTAAGCTACAGAAAATCGACTAACTGTAAATGAATTAATTTAGTTAGAAGAAATTTCATTTTTAAGAGTATCCTGCATCATAATGTCACTCATATGGGTTGGGAGATGTTACATTATGGTATAATAGATTCTGGTTCAAACATTAGTCTTGTATGGGTCGAGTTTGTTGTGAATTCATGAAATTTGTTATTGCATATTTTGTCTGTGACCGATTTGGGGGAAAATGGAGATTTTAGAGAGAAATCCCTAATTTCATGAGTGAAATCTGAGTTTTAATGACTTCAGATGGTTTGAGAGGGTTAATGGATTAGAGTGGCGAAGTTGCAGATCAAAATTCAACCTGGAATGGTCACAATTCGAGTTTAATAGCCTCTTGTACAGTTATAGGAAGTTTGGAGAATCGACGACTGAGATTGTGTTTGATCTCATGATTGACGACCAAGATTCATCATGACAAATTTAAAAAAAAAAATCCTAAGGATTCAACCATTTGAAAGGTTGATGGGATCAACGACTAGGATTAAATCAGGGGTTGTGAAAGGGATTTCTCAAAAATAGATTTTGAAAATATAGATTTGGGACAGACTCTATGGGACTGTCCAGGTCCTATCTATCCCTCGAAATTACCTTTTCCCTATTATAGATTTTGTGCTTTGTAGACGAAAGTTGCTTCCTTCAAACCATTTTTTTGTCCAAGTGACCTCAGGCTTGAGTCCATAGACTTAACCCAAATCTTGGATAATATTTAAGAGTGTATCCCTATGGGGATTTTCAAAGTTCCATATGACCAGGGTCTTAGAACCCTACACTATACTTAAAGGGAGCTAATCCTTCTGAGCTCCAAGAATTTGGAGGTCCGGAGCTCTGGGATGTTAGAACTTCACAACACTCTAATCCTGTCAAAGGAAACCTGCTGACACGGTTACCAAAGAGTTTGACCAGAAACTGGGGGTTTCTTATCCACTATTGTGGGATCCATCTTATTGTTAAACCTTAACCAAGTTTTCGGTTGTGAAGTAATGTGAGTTGTTGATCTAAGAAATTTCAGGATATTTTCTGACTATTGGATATACGCTATGGTCAAATTCGGCATTGACCCACTTCTGGAGTAAAAAGGTGTTAAACGACCAAAATCCTTGAATGTTAAAACCATGAAGTAACGCAAGTTGTATATCTAAGGATCTTCAGAATCCGTCCTGACTGTTGGATATACGCTACGATCAAATTCAACATTGACCCACTTCGAGAGTAAAAAGGTGTTAAATGACTAGAATCCCGAAATGTCGAAGTCGCAAAGGAACGTGGGCCATAGATCTAAGGATCTTCGGGACCCTTCTCGACTATTAGATCGATTATAGTGGAAGGATTCAGTAAGTCATACCATCAACCAACAAGAAGCAGTCATCCCTACTTTATGACCTTTCTGGTAGGTAAACCTTCAGGACTTAAATGGGTTAAGGAATGTAAGGGACGTGAAGTCCTTAAATCCTGGAGCGGCGAAATCCTGTTGATCATTAGATTGTGGGGAAGAACTCGGGACCTATGTGGACCATAGATCGAGGATCCATTGGGATCTTTTCTCAACTGTTCAATCAAATAGTGGGAGGAAAACATAAGTACTCCGACAAAGTCTTGCTTTGGGAGATGTATGATTCAAGTTGTGAAACCATCTTGAAGCGTCGAAGGACGAAGGCCAAAGTACATGGCAAGGAATTTTGGAACTTCGAAACTCCAGGACTCTGGGAGATTTGAAGATATAAGAAGATGCATTAAACAACAAATCACCGAAGGCTGGAGTACGTGAAAAGGAATTACAAAACTTCAAAACTTTGGAACTCCGAGACTCTGGGAGATTCAAAGATATAGGAAGATGCATTAAACGTTGAAGTATTGAAGGCCAGAGTACGTGTCGAGGAATTTTGGAAATTCAAAACTACGCAACTCTGGGACTCTGAGAGATTCAAAGATATAGGAAGATGCATTAAATTCTGAAGCGTCGAAGGCCAGAGTACATGGCGAGGAATTTTGAAACTTTGGAACTTCGGGACTCCAGGATATTCAAAGATATAGGAGGATGTGTTAAACATCGAAGCATTGAAATGTCAAACTTTCCCTCATTGAAGTATCCAACTTCGATAGATTGTGAAGTAAAGAACAACCTCAACCATCCATCACAACTAATGATTAAGCCAGAGTTGTCGATCTTCAAGAATTGGAGGTGACCAAGAATCACTAGAGTTGTGGGAAGTGGAGATCAAACCGTCCATCGAGGACATAGATCAACAGAGGAGAGAGAAAGCATAATTTGAAGTTGTAAGAGCATTAATTATCAGGAGGTCATGGGCTTTAATCAGGACCATCAGATAGCTCGACTATGTGTCGATATAGGATCTATGCACATAATGAGGAAGGATTTAACAAGCGGTCATGTTGGAACATGCAGACTGTAGATCTCAAAGATTGATTAAGTCATGACCATTGATGAAAACAATCAAGGAGTCTGAATTTAGTGTAGGACCCTTGCCAAGCCTAAACCTTCTATTAGGTGTGGACAAATATCAACCATTTGATATAAGGGTGGATTGATCCCCACCATATATTTTGGAGCCAAAGGAGACTTCGAGACTTCGGGTCTCCGGGAATGTTGTAGACCTGTACAAGAATGATGGAGGGACGAAGGCTTGATATTCGTGAAGACTAGGAGATGTTCCATGAAAACAACAACCACATCATCATTAGGGGATGAAAATCTAGGTCACGACCATGCCATGTCAGATGGAGTGAGAGAGGTGAAGCTACATGGCAAAGGGGATGGACATTGGCCAAAGATGCCCCGAAAAACTTCGGAAGGATATAACTTTAAAACTAGAGCTCAATTTTGGGAAAGGTTTCAGTCCTTGGAAAGATATTTCATAGAGGAATGCATCCAAGGAATCATAGTGTGAAATGATGAAATGTATCCTTCATAAATTGATCAACAAATAACATGTATCCTATATGATGAAATGTTTTATGCTATGCATATTTCTAACAATAATTATTATATGCACATTTCTTGTAGAATTATAGGTACAGAAAGAAACTTTAGTTCTTATATGAGGACTAGAGTTAAGGAAGATGATAAAGGATCTTACATCCCTGGGGAATAATTCAAAGGTCTGCATATCAACATGGGGAATGCTGAGACAAAGTCAAAGGGAAGAAGATATAGGAAAGATATTGTCACAATGAGAAGTCTTCATAGGGAAGTGCAGAGCTATAGGGATGATAATGAAATGATTATGAAGGCTCAAGAAGAGATAATTCAGAGCTTAAATATGTTGCATAAGCAAGTCCACAAGGATTATGGCACAAAGCAAGCAATTACTGCTAGACAAGTATCGACATCAAGGTCCCATAACAAAAGGGATGATCATGGAAATGATAGGCATTCAAGAAGCATGAGCAGGTGCCATCATTTTCCAAGGCAGTCCACTAGAAGAACTCATGTAAGCTCAGGGATAGGGATCAACCCAAGTGTGACTCCTATTCGGAGGAAAATAAGAAGGCCCAAGGTAGACTTATTGCAAGGTGAACTCAGGAAAATCAAGCCACCTACTTTCAATGGTGAGCATAGGAAAGGAGAAGAGGTAGAGGCCTGACTGTTGGAAAAGAAGAAATATTTCCAGTCGCATGATTACCCATCTTGGGTAGAAGCTAGAATTTCCACATACTATCTACAAGGAAAGGAAGCCATGTGGTGGGATCAACTTAAGTAAGCCAAGAACCTAGATGAGAAAAGGATCTCATGGAGGCAGTTCAAAGGATATTTCCAAGAGAAATATTTTTCCAAGCATTACTATGAGAGAAAGATAAAATAGTTCTTTGAACTCAAGTTGGGAACCATGACAATGGAGGAATATGAGAAGAGGTTCTTTGAATTATTGAAGTATGTTGACTTCATCAAGGATGATAAGGTTAAAATACAAAGTTTTCTAAGTGTGTTACCCTCCTTTTATAGTGACAAGATACAATATGATAATCCCAAGACCTTGGAGAAAACCATAAGGAGAGAAAGGCACCTTTATGAGTAAAGCAAAGGAAGGCCAGTTTTTCAAAAGGATTGGAATGAAAATATGAAAGGGAAAAAGGATCGAAAGAAGAAAGGTTTTAAGACACCCTTTTCAGAAATAACTCGCAAGAAAATCAGCAAGGCCAGGAAGCCAAAAATGAGCAAAAGAATGCAAATTCATTTGGGAAAAGGCCAAGGAAAAAACATGTTCAATGTTGTGGATGTGAGGGAAATCACTTATATAGGGACTTCCCTCATAAAAGAGAAAGAATGAAGATTTTCCACAATATTCAGGAGGTTGAAATAGTAGGATACATGGGAGGAAGCATGCCAAGGATTTATGTAGCCTTGGACAACAAGCAGGTAGAATATCAATGCCCCATGATCGAAGCAGAAGGTAAGATTGATAACCATCCCATAGCAATTTTAATTGATTATGGAGCTAGCCATAGTTACATAAATGATAACAATGTTGAAACATTTCACTTGCAAATAAGTAAGCATAAGAAATCTTGGTTAGTTCAGGTAGCCATAGGGGCTAAGAGGAAAATCAATGAGTTGGTTAAAGATTTATTGATAGACATGAATGGGCTTAGCACAAAGGTAGATGTAAACATCATACTGTTGGGTTCATATGACTGTATAATTCACATGGAATGGTTGGGGAAACATCATGTTATTCTAGATTGTTACCACATGACAATCACATGTCTTGATGAGGAAGGGTATCAAGGAAAGATCAAGGCATTCCAAGAGATGTAGATTTTAGAGAGATTTCAACTATGTAATTGAAGAAGAGCCTCGGGAAAGGATGTCAAATGTTTGCAGCCCATATAGAGGAGGCGAACAAAGATAAAGTGGAAAGCATTGAATACCATCCGGTCTTGAGGGATTTTAAAGATATTTTTAGAGAAATTCCAGGATTTCCACCAAAGAGAGACATTGACTTCTCTATTGATTTGGTACCAGGAGTTTCCCCAGTGTCTAAGACACCATACCGAATGGGTACACCAGAATTGAAGGAGTTATAGATGCAGATTGAAGAGTTGTTAAAAAAGGGGTATATATGCCCAAGTGTGTCACCTTAAGGCTGTGTATTGATTTGTAAAGAAGAAGGATGGAACCTTAAGGTTGTGTATTGATTTCAAGCAACTTAATAAGGTTACCATAAAGAATAAGTATCCTTTTCCCAGAATTGATGATTTGTTTGATCAACTAAAAGGTGGAAGAATCTTTTCAAAGATTGACTTGATATCAGGATATCATCAAGTAAGGATAAAGGAAGAAGGCATTAGCAAGACAACATTCAGAACAAGATATGGACATTATGAATTCACAGTAGTTCCGTTTGGGATATCAAATTCTGTTGTTGGGGAAAAACACCCTACAGACTAGCAAATAGAGTTCAGACTTTGCATGCAGACATGACTGAATAGAAATTACTTTCAACCTTCATCCCTAGATTTAAATCCCCTTTTCTTAGTAAATGCATGGAAATATCAACCTACCTTGTTACCGACGTTTGATTTCGATCCTCCATTATGCTTGATTACTTGTTCGCAATGCTCCTTCCAAAGTTGACCTGCATTCAAGATGAGCAACAACTATGCATGCATACTACTTATATACTAACGGGTTAGAAATCAAACATAAACTAATCAAACCATAAAAAGTTCATGAATTGGGACGGGAAAAACATTCTCTTTATTACTTAAAATGAGTCAACTTACAAAAGTTGAGACCAGCCACCGGTCCTTGAACCTGATCATGGGCTCCTCTTCTTCTGTCCTTCAATTGCTTTGCTTTAAATCTCCTTTGGCATTTAGGAAAGGCTAAAGAGTTGGGACAATGGAATACATAAATGGGCAGAGTTTCTTTGCTATATTTTTCCTCCTCCAAATGGTACCCCTACCCCTTCTTTTATAGGCTAGAAGGAGCTAGGTATTTGGACGAACCCTCGGCCATGCATGGTCGGGAGTTTTAGTTAACTCACCCATAGATTTTTGTTCCATCGGAAACTTTCCTTTTTTCATGCTTTTGTCAATCCGCGCAGGTTGTTTTGGGTCAGCCAGTGTATACACGCATACAGTAATGGGTTAGGGCGCGTGGGCCTTTACACAAGAAGATTTTAAAAGAGTTGTTCAACAGTGTTTTTGGCAAAGAAAGGATATGAGTTGGCTTGATGCCAGGTAAGCATGTGTGGTGCAATTTAGGGTTATAACAGATGCCCCCTAATGTGTGAGGTCAAAAGAGCATCTGATGGCCGAAATACATTACCAATCTTTATTGATGTTCCAAACGATTAAGCCCAAGGATCAGGAATCGGGAGGTGTCATCTGCAAAATAACAAATGTCTCACCGAGGCGGGCATACCCATGCTCAGGATAAAAATAGAACCATGGATACCAATCAAATACATTGTCGATCCATGTCAAATAACTATAAAGAGTAGCTGCGAACAATACACAACGGAGCTACATATCGAAATCAGAAAGATATACATATAGAGTATCCATCTTCCAGAAGTTGATTTGGCCTGATGGCTAGAGATGAGATCTTCAGAGCTCGAGCAACAACTTCAAAATCTTCCAAACTTGGGTAGGAGTGTAATATGAGTGTACGACTGCACTACCCAAAGGTCTTCGATGGCTTGTTAGTCATGGACTTAATAATCTTGATGATGGGACTGAAGGCTTCAGTGATTTCGAACAAGGATTTGATTGGACATTCAGGATGGCTAGGTATGCGGACAAGAGACATATTGCAGAGGGGTTGACTCAGGCTTAGTGACAAACTTCCCTTAGACAACAACACGACAAGTGATGAGACTTAGGCAGCATATATGTTAATCATAAGTCTACGAAGTAGGAGGTAACGCAAACTCTCCATATGTTTGGAAGAATAACCAAATGGTGGAGGACACAACTCTATATAGCGAGAAAAGATTCCTAAGGTTGTACTACATCCCATAGTTTGATGATCAAACGGACAGATGTGCTTTATCCAAGGGTGACTCATTATGCTGCCAATAAAGAAAATACTTTTCCCTTCCTCTTTTTGGGTTATATTTGATTTTTTTGTTCTTTTCAATAATAAAGGTATATTACGTTACAATGGAGGAATGAGTATTGCAAACATACAAGCTCAAGGCACAAGGACAAGACTGATGTTCTAGTAAAATGATACTCAGGAAAAATCCTCCGGCGGCTAAAGGTGTTAAAACATAGAAGCAAACTGTCACAAGGTTGCTGGATAAGGTATGCAAATGCGTTTGATAAAACACACAATGGTAACATCCTTCGATGTAAGTTTAATGAGCCCAGAGAAGGTAAGCTCGGTGGTTTTTCATATTTAGAGAGTCTGAAAAAACATAAAAGGAGACTCCATTGGGGTACCTTTTTTGAAGATAGTCTAGTCAGTTCGAAAAAGAGGTAAATTAGCACCGATTAGACGTCAATTCAAAACCATTTTAACGAGTATGACAAGGACAAGATCACTCAGCCATTTTTTCACTTTTAAGGATTCTGAAAAAAGTTTAACTATGGACTCCATCGGGAATATTCTTCTGGACCAATTTAACGAGTGTGAAAGAATAAGGTCACTCGACGATCTTTTCAATTTTAGGGAGACTGAAAAAGAGCTTAACTATGGACTCCATGGGGGTTTATTTTTCGTAAGTTTAGTCTCTCAGGCCTGAAAAAGGGATAAAATTATACCTGAGAGTACTCTTCTAAAGAACGGAAGTTCCATAGAGTATGCCTTTGTTCGTACAGTTGACCGTCCGGACCGAAAAAGGGGTAAAATACCGCCGGACAGACGTGACTTCAAATTTCAGTTTAACGAGCGTGAAATTCCACAAGATTGCTCGGCAATCTTTTCATGTTTAGAGGGTCTGAAAAGGGCTTAAAAGGAGACCCGTTGTTTTTGGGAGTCCTGAGGGTGAGACAAAGAGTGAAGAAGAATCATACAAATGAGGCTCAAACTCATATTCAGGAAAGACTATACGAACTCCCGAGCCTACAGTGTTTTAGAAACGGCATGGACACCATAATGAAACCAGGACCTACCTAGGGCATCCATGTTCTGGTAAGATCTACCACCAAGTTGCGACACTTCTAAAGCAGATATGATGGTTCCATGTGACAACCTTATGGGATCGATCCTATAGCAGAGGAAAAAGACAACGAGACACAAAAGTCAGGGTAGTAACCTAACCTATATGCTCAAGTTGATTCTTGGAGAAATTTTTATGGATCGTCAAAATTTTCTCAAAACTCGAAAAAAAGTGTC
Source organism: Picea mariana (assembly GCA_032191745.1). NCBI lineage: Eukaryota > Viridiplantae > Streptophyta > Pinopsida > Pinales > Pinaceae > Picea > Picea mariana. The sequence continues at coordinate 26,324 of JASDQU011104902.1, forward strand.
CCAATACCCGATCAAATCCCTCCCATATAACTCCTGAATCACTCGAAATGATTTTGGGTATGAAGAAACTGATAAGGGAGGCCAAAAAAGTGACAAAAAGAGGCCAAAAAGTCTATAAATTGAAGCTGGCAGCTCATTATCACCATTGCTGATGTGGAAATTGACCCTGGAGCCAAAAGACCCCCTTTGCTAAAAATGGCGATTTCGGGAGCTACAGTGGACGAAACGAACTTCCGCTTGGACCAAGTAAGTACAAACTCCCTTATCTAGCGATTCAATTCTTCAATTTTGTCTTTAAGTTCATTTTTTGGGTGGGCGTCGACCTTAAAAAGGTTGGCCCTAGTTACACACGGGTTGTCTTTGGACAGGCCACGTGTACACTCAGGCAGAGTAAAGTCTACTCGCATGTACATGCGACTGTCGCCTCTATAGCTCGTGTGGACCACCCTTTTGTAGCAAAAAGAGAACTAAAGGGAAAGTATTGACCCTCCTTTACTTTGTTGTGTTGGCAGGATGTATGTTTAGTGGAGGGAAAGGGAGCATGAAGCAATCAGTGAGTTGGTTGCAGGAGATCCGAATGTTGTGGCCATGTTAATGCAATGTGGTTTACTGAATTTCTTCCTGTGTCCATTTATGCGAGTGCAACCAAGGCTACTAAATGCCTTGATTGACTACTGGCACCCTGATGCATAGGCCTTCATGCTAGAGGGGCAATCACTGGTTCCCACCACCGAGGATATCTATTTTTCGACTGGCCTCTCAAGGAGAGGGGAACCAGTCAACTTCAGGACGTTTCCTGTGGGATTGAGTAAAATATCAGAACTGGTAGCCAAGCACTGTGAGGCTGGGACTGACCGTGCGGGCTCCTAGGTTCCCATCAGTAAGATCGCTAACCTATCGTTGCAGGTGATATTATTACTGATTGGGTGGATTACCGGATCAACAGCCTTGCATCAGGCATCTTGTGCATAGATGAACTATGCTATCCAGTGCTTGAATGCACAGATTTTTGACTGGAGTACCACACTGCTCAACTGCATGAAGAGGCAATTGATAGATTGTTGACAATGGACATAAAGGAACTTTGGGTTCGGAACGATTTTTTGTTCATTTTTCTTTGAGAGAGTTCCAAGCTTTAGCCCTCGGGAAGTAGTACGAGGACATCAGGCCTCTTTTCCTGCAGTGTGTAGATGGCTAGTATTACTACCGCGACAGGGTGGTGGAAGGACCAATGAGTCCTTCAATGATGACTTCTTTGCATGGCTGTCACAACAGATCCCTGTGATCAAGGATTACCCTTATGCAGGGATAGATTTTTCTAGAGATCCTGAGATACCTGTGCCTCCTGGTGAGGAGCGAGGGGAGATGGGTAAGTCTCCACCTTTGTAGTTTTTTTTTGTTTGCATATGTAATTTTTTTTATGTCAATATTTTTATATATATCATGTTTTTGTATGCCATAGTATTTGATGGGTATATGTTTGTCGCATGCATACGTGGGACCCACGCGACCTATCGATTATGCACAGAACAAGCGTCGTCCTCGGCTAGAAGCCGTAGCTACCGCCGCTGGGGGAGCAACAGCAGCAGGGAACCTCCCAGCCGGGGAGGCTGAGGGTCCTTAGATGAGTTGAGTGGAACTTCACTGCACTCACTCACACAGTCCCGATGGCAGAGATAAAGGACCTGCTTCCATCCATGCAACCTCATGTAGTGGGGGCACCTCGGATGTGGGTTTGATTGTTTAGGCATTTATCCCATGCTGTGGACTATTATAAAAGGGCCCATAGGCCCTTAACCTATTTAGACTATTTACGTGCCACGAGCACTTACTTGTATATATTTTTTGAGGGCATAAGCCCTGTGACTCGTTATTAGTCCCATTTTTTAGGTGCTTGTGTCCATCTATGTACTCTGGTTGTTTTATGATGTTATATATGGTTTTTTTTATCTTTTGTGTCTTATGGATCACGTGTACAAAAATGTATTTACATTCTTATGTCAATGTTGTTTCATATGTGTGTAATATGCCAATCTAAAATTTGATTTGCTAGAGTATTTGTAATTTGGTTTAATCTCCTAGGAACATGAAAATATGTAATATAATCAAAGTTTCATTCTAAGAGACGTACCCTAAGGAATCATCGGTGTAAAGTTGGATCATGAACCTGGTATACTCTGTTTAGCTGTGACACAACCAGTTGAGCATCGAGATAGACCCGGAGATGAGAGATACCCAATGACAAGGCATCACGAAGCAACTCAATAACTGCACTATACTTGGCGACATTATTTGTGGTGTCACCTAAGCATATACCTTCAGAAGATAACAACTGGCCCTGAGGTGTAAAGATTACCCAAGCTGTGGAGGCAAGCCTCCGAGTGTGCCGACTAGCACCATCTGCATACCCAACGAACACCTCGGAATCACTTGACATCTACCATATTGACGAAAGATAACATCAATGACACGTCCATAATACTTAAAAGAAACTGAAAAGTAATAGTACAAAGACTATGCATATGTTACAAAAAGTTACTCACAGTGACCTACCTATGAGTAATACTTCTTGAGGTAGAGCCCATTTATAGGCTCCACCAAAGCATTCCCTTCAAAATCAACCAAACGATAAGCGCCCTTTTTTAAAACCTCTTTTATGATGAAGGGTCCAAATCACATGGGTTTGAATTTTCCTACCCCCAGGGGGTCCTTATCTTGGTCATAGACCAGGACAAGGTCACCTTTAGAGAAAATCCAAGGACGAACAAACCTATCATACTGACACTTGAACTTATGTTTGTGAGCCTCGTTGGCCAGGGCCGCATCACGACGTTGCTCATTGAGTTTCTCAAGGTGTACTGACCATTTTTCAAGTGGAGAAGTGTCTGGCAATAATTGTACTGCCAATTTTAGAGATGGGATCTGACATTCGATGGGCAAGACTGCCTCCAACNAAATATTCGGTAAGCCCATAATTCCAAGTATAACATCAAATGCCAATTTGACTTGGCTGAGTTGATAGTTCGTTGTAGAATAGTCTTAAGAGTTTTGTTTACAGCCTCTACCTACCCATTGGGTTGGGGGTAGTAAGGTGATGAATTCTCTTGCCGTAACCCAAGATTTGATGTTAATTCGGTCATCATTTGGTTCTGAAAGTGACTACCATGGTCAGTGACAATCTCTCTCGGGATGCCGAACCTTGCTATGATCTGATTGAATAAGAAGAGAGTTGCAGTCTCTCCATCATCTTTCAACGTTGGCATAACTTTGACCCACTTAGTGAAGTAGTTGACAACTATGATGATATAGCGGTGCCCCCTTGCTGACAGGGGGTTGCAAATAGTGTAATCAATCCCCCACTTGGCGAAGGGACCAACTGTGATGACAGGAAACCTAGGAGCGGGATGCGCCCTCATTTTCCGAGAGAAGACTTGGCACAGATGGCACTTCTTGACCGATTCTATACAATCCTTGATAAGTGTCGGCCAGAAGTAACCTACTCGTAGAATCTTTTGGGTTGTTGCCAACCCGGATAAATGACCGCCACAAGCTCTGGTATGGAAATCATTGAGCACGATGACTACCTCCTCATGTGTGAGACATCGATGTAAGACATAGTCTAAACCTCTATGATACAACGTATCATTGAGTATGAGATAATTTGTAGCCTGATGGAATATATGCCGACGCTCATCACGAGAAGCAGAGGTGGGGCACTTCAAAGTCTAGAGATAGATAAGTATATCTCCGTACTAGGGATCTAAAGATGTGATCAAAAACATATCTCTCCGGATAGGCGATTCCTTAGGCACAACGTCACCTGACTCAACCAGAAGTTACGAAATAAGCTCTGCGAAGACCAATGACTTTTTGGACTTTGCTGAAATGAAGTCTAAGTCAAATTCCTAGAGGATGACTATCCATCTACTGATTTTTCCACCTATAACCCATCATGTCAACATGTACTGGAATGGATTCACGACAGCAATGATGGTAGTCTTGCGAAACAGAACATAATGGTGAAACCGTTGAACAGCATGAACTGCTGCCAACGCAAGTTTTTCAATATGAGAATAATTGAGTTTCGGTCCTACGAGGCCTTGCCTTAGGTAATAGATCACATATTCTAAGAATGAATCATCTTCCTGAACTAAAACCATGCCAATAGTTGACTCTGTGGCAGCTAGATATAATAAGAAATCTTTGTTATAGTTAGGTCACCGTAGCAGAGGTGCAATTGTGAGGGCATGTTTTAATGTGTCAAAAGAGCATTGAGTGGCTTCGTCCCAGAAAAAGGGAACATCTTTCTTCAGTAAACGCATAAAGCCCTTGGTCATTTCGGCATAGTTGGCGATGAAGCATCGTAAGAATTTCGCCTTGCCTTGTAGACTCTAAAGTTGTAGGATTGTGCGTGGGGGGGGGCAACTGTATTATTGCCTCCACCTTGAGAGGATCGACCATGATCCCTGTTGTTGATACAATGAAACCTAGCAAACGTCCTGATGTTACGCAGAAGCTGCACTTGTTTGGATTCAAGCGAATCCTAAAGTAGCGACAACGTTCGAAGATTAGTCTAAGGTGTGTAGGATGATCCGTTCTCTTGCGAGATCGTGATGCTAAATCATCTAGATAGGCCTCGACTATATGCTTGAGATCATGAAAAGCAAAAGACATGGCCCGATGGAAGGTAGCGCCATCATTTTTAAGACCAAAAGGCATCTTACGATAGGCGAATGTACCCCATGGACAAATGAATGTCGTTTTGTGTTGGTCTTCGGGTTTGATTTGGATTTGATTATATCCTGAAAAACCGTCCATGAAAGAAAAGGCTTCTCAACCAGCACATTCATCAATGATCTGGTCGATGAACAGTGTTTGAAAATTATCTTTGGGACATGCCTTGTTCAAATCACAGAAATCGATACATACACGAATCATGCCTTGTTTTTTATTGACCGGCACAGGATTCGACACCCATTGATTCAAATGGATAGGATAGATAAAACCTGCCTTTAGCAATTTCTCAACCTCAATCTTGATGGTTGTTGCTTTCTTGGGATTAACTAAACGAAGTTTCTATTGAATAGGCTTGGCATTAGGATACGTTGTGATTTCATGTTCAACTATTTTTGGATTGATACCTAACATTTCCTCATAAGACCAGGCAAAAATGTCGCAGAATACTTTGAAAAGATCCGTGTACATTTGAATCTTTTTGGGGGAGCAATCCGCTCCAACGAAGACGTTCTCCACGACGCCAGGGTTTCGAGAGATGTTGATTGGTATAGTCTCAGCGATAGTTGCCATATTGCCCTCAACATAAATTTCATGTGTAGCTAAGAGATTAATAGGACACGATTGATCTCTTGTCATGGTCATGGTGAATTCTCCTACTTCGATTCGGCTTAACTCTGGGAGAAAATATGATCTCTGATGAAGATCTTCCCAAGGTTTGTCCGGACTAGTCATTACTTCGATTACTGCTTCATTAGAAGGCAAGACTAAGTCTAATGAATCGACATTAGCGAGAGAACCTTGAGCTCAAATAGGCTCTAGAAGTGGATCTAACTCTTGTGCAGGAGTCGGATCAGTGTTAGCTGAAGCTTGCTGGACTAAAGAGTACGCTTCTTTAGCGACAGACAAGGGCATGGACATGCCAGGGTGCCTTGTCTCATCCATCATGGCTGATGGGGAAGGAAGAATCCATGGATCCTCGAAGTAAGTCATGCGAAATGATGAAACTTGAAAAATCTCAACCTTATGGTGACTAGATATAAATTTGATATCGCTCTGCAGAGGTGGGTAATCGAAGGTACCCATCAAAGATGGGCACAAACCAACTCCTACATTGATGACACCTGGTTGAGGATTATCAATCATCGGGACCGTGGATGCCCCCAAAGCTGGGTTAGGTCTGGAGAAAGACAATTGATTGATGGTCACTATCCGACCCTCATGTAGAAACAACAAGACCCAGAAAACTGTAGCAACCACATCTTGCATAGCATAAGTCCAACTCCATCCTAACAAGAGGTTATAATCGAGGGGAGCATCGACTACCTCTACTTTGACACACACGGTCTTCCCTCCTAACTACATGGGGAAAGAAGGAACGATGCCATGTGGTTGGAACAAACGACCGTCGAAAGAAGTGAGGAGAGTAGGTGATGGAGACAAAACGGGTTGGCCAATGGCCTTCCAACATGCCAACAACATAATGCGTGTTGAGGCACCCTCGTCGACCACCGAGCGGAAGATATTCCATGTAAAAAAATTTGTGGGGTAAGCCACTACTATCTGAAATGCTACGTGGTAAGGTGGATGAGGTTTTAAGTTTGTTGTATCTAACATGATGGTACCCGGATTACAAGTCTTAGTAGAGCCCAAAGAGGTTAACAAAGCTTTCCTCTGAGAAGGGAAACTTTGTAGGACCTCCAAAGTAGACATTGCATAAGGGGTTTGTGATAAATTCTCCACCACAGAGTAGTTCTTGGCGGCCCTTGCGTTTGGGTTATGAGAAGCCTTTTTAAATGCACCTTTTGGAATGTGTGCCATTGTTTCTCCCAACGTCTTCTCAATCTGTAGAGGAAGAGATGGGAGGTCAGCTTCTTTGCCTTTCTCAGAAGCGCTTGGTTTACTATAATTGTGTGCTCTAGTTGATATGAAAGCATCACCCCTAACCATATATACGTTCGTGGACGAGGGGTTGTTCGGAGGTGGGCAGTTTTCTTGGCTGCCCCCTTCTGTGCTTGCAGAGGCTTGAGTTAGGTTTTGCCCATGTTGAAATGGGTTTGTCAACACCGCCTGTTGTTGCTGCGTGACAAAATTTTGGGCCTCTACAAGTCGAGGACATAGATGGGTCGGGTGGTCGCCCACGCACAAGTTGCAAGGATACCTTGCCCTCTATTTTTCAGTGTTGTCCCTGCTAGCATTATCATTAGGTTTTTTATCCCCCTTACCCTTCTTTCATTGTTTTTTCTTCCCTTCAGGCTGCTGGGGGGACTTTGGGTTAGTCGACTGCACTGTGTGTACCTCTGAAATTTGGGTAGGGGGAACAGCCAAAGAAGTAGTTCGGTTGGCAGTTGTGTGTTGTATGGATAACTTTTGCAACTATTTTGTTAATTGCTCAGTGGGCTGAACTGACAATACCATCGGCATGCGGTCCAGCTCTCTGTCTAGTTTTATCCAGTATTGAACGTGGCACATATGGAAAGATGTTGTATAATAAACTGGACTGAGAATAGATGAGCTCAAACCGTTGAGCCCTCATGATGGCGTATTCTTCAGAGAAAACTCTGGATGTTGCAACCTCTTTGGATAACTGCGGGACCAAAGAATTAAGGAACCACTCAAGAAGGAATGTTGGTGGGATTGGTACTTTGATAAAACTCTTCCGTTGTCTCCATTCTCGAATGTGATCAGAGATGTGGTCCACTGTTGTCTGTTCGAAATTAGTGAGCAGCTCTGTGCCAGTGTCATATCTCATAGGTAACTGAAAATGGCTAAGGAAAGCCATTGCCAATTCACCAAAAGAAGAGTATCTCTAGTGATCGAGTTCGATGTACCATTTCACGGCACTCCCAATGAGAGTACGTTGAAACAATCGCAATTGTACGGAGTCATATTTCAATGAGTTAGATGAACACCAAAGATGGAAGGTAGTCACATGATTGCCTAGATCTTCATTAGGCTTGGCTTCAAACTTTGGAATGTGCAAAGGAAACTTCGTCAGCATAGGAGTCCAATGCGGATCATGACAAATAGGCTCATTCAACAACCTTGTCAAATCTAGCAAGTGTAAAGTTGCCAGGAATGGTAGTTTGGGTTGTTGCTGATAACCTGGGAAAAAGGGTCCTGGAGTTTGATTGGCACCAGGTTGCCAGGAAACGTTTGGCTGCTCACTTGGATTCTGGTAGAAACCATGGCCCTGGCCCGCGTAAGGATTTTGCATCTGTAGAAACATCATCGGCTGATTTCCCAAGTAGGACATGGATTGTTGGGCATGCATTGTATTCGAAGGACTTTGGAAAGGATTACCCCATGCCGGTCCCATGGTGATAGGCATAGTAGTTTGTTCGGGGTTCCATTGATTGTGACAAGAATTACCCCAGATCAGCATTCCGGAGGAGGGAACGGATCCTTGCCCTAAATTCCAAGGTCCTGCTATGTTTTCCCCCTATGCAGGAATAGTACCCTGCATAGGAGTAGATTGTCCAAAAATAGGGTTGCTCCCAGTTGGGAAAGCGGCTGACGAGAAGGTGTTGTTACCAAACATTATGTTCCAAGAAAATAGTGTCGAACCTACCGGCATACTATGCAAAGGTGGTCCTTGACTCCCCACTCCAAATAAACTATTGTGTGTAGGTTGCCCGATGGATTGCTGATGCGAACCACCGAGTGAAGGGGACGAAGGAGGGATATGACCTCCTGTGTAAGGAAATGCATTAAAAGGGACAAGAGTGCCCCCCAAGTGACCTTGCAAAGGAGCACTAGAGCTCCCTACCCCCAGACCCAAAGTCTGTAAAGTGGAGTAGGACAGTACAGGACTTGTACCCAAACTAGGCATATCGTATGAGAACGGAGGGCCTGTCACACTAGGTGTAAGAAGGGTTGTGGCCGCCACCAAAGATAGGTTTGGACCACTGTACAAAGTAGTTGCAGTCGAGACCATGGTGGCTCGGACTGACGATGGTACGTTAGTAGATGACTCTCCTGTGGTGACAACCATGGTGGGAATTGAAGAATTCCCAGAAGAAGTAACAACATTTGTGTCCACTGCTGTGTGAGGCACTGTCTGGCGCTCGTGAAATTGAATTGGTACATTAAAAGGTGCCAAGAAATCAGTGGTTGAGGTCTCAACCGAGCCAAGATTGGTTGCTTCAAGGTTCAAAATGGTTGATTCCTCCGAGGGTTGTTTGAGCACAATGGTTTGTAACCCGGTCACTTCAAAAGACCCTTGTTGGTCTAGCTTTCGCCTTAATGGTGGTGGGGGTGGCTCCAGTGTAACCGACGGCAGGCCAAGAAGCCTTTGTGACTGGTGGAGCTCAGGATCCTCCACTGTGTGAGAAGATCCAAGACACTCTAAGGTAGTCTAAACACTCAAAAGTAACACACTCTAAGAAAAAATTCCCCTATAAGATAAGACAAGAAAACACTAAATTAATCGGAATAGAAGTTACAAAAACCAACACAAGAGCAACTTATCGGTGCAAGTGCAACTCGAACATGGAAGCACCCTCTGGGTATACTCTGCAAAGAGTGGCCCGATGTCTATCCTATGTACCACGGTATACCCCCACAGTCACCTGTGTATGTCCCTAACAAAGATTGTCAACTAGGTTGCCAGCACACAAACAGTGACCAGGCGGGTAGAGTCGAAAGTCAGGTAGACCACAATGAGCAGGGTATCGAGCCCGAAACCTGTCAAGGGTATCGAGAAAAAATGGTTTGGAAGCAAACTAAGGACCTCGAATGGATTGGAGACCCACGAAGCCCTGTGGCAAATGCAAATGATGGAATCCCAAAACAAGCCCTCTATATGTGTTCTCCACTACGATTGGTCCATCTTTGGAGGGGTTATCTCCGCTACCTTTCCGCACAGGACATCATGTTTATTTCTTGTGTTAGAGGGGGGTCTTGGATAACTTCCACGAAACTGGACTTAGACACTCCCTATCTCAGACTCCAATGTTTGATTTAAAATGGCCTTGAAGAGTTTCCTCTCCAACCTAATCCAAGGCCCTAGTCCTGAACTAGTTTGTGAACCCTACAAACATAAAAGTCTAGTAGATTTTAAATTTAGCGTTACTTTTATGGCTTTGTCTTACATCAAGGGGTATGAAGGTGAAACTGATGATGTGTAAAAGATGAAAGAAAAAAATGAATAAAAAAGCTCGAAACAAAAATTTTACTGAATGCAAAATTTAAACAACTTTTCAAAAGAAAGATTTTTTAACTTTTCTAAGATTTTGGACAGAAAAATCAAAGGAATTTCACTCGACTATGAGCTACTTATGATCTAAGTGAACTGCAAAAACTTATGAAAATAAAAGACTTTTCCCTAGCTAATAATGCAGAAACACACTCTTCAACCAAACAAGATAATGAAAAGAGAGATTTTTTTATTTTTATTTAAGTTCTAGTAAAGCAAGAAAGGGAAAATACCAACAAGCAAAAAACCAAGAAAAACAATTCTGGCTTAAAGCGCAGATTGCAAAGAATCAGATTAAAAAATCACACAATAGCAATTGTAAAAACAATGACTCTCACGCTTGTCTAAAAACTGTAAAAAAAAAAAAAAAAAAATTATTTGTCTGACAACGTTTTGAATGAGGAAAAGTAAGCTAAGGGTAAAAATAATCCTAAGCTACTGACTATTCAAACAAAGGTTCAAACACTTGAGAGGAATACTTCCTATCAAAGGAGAGGATGATTGCTCACCTTTAACAAAAAGTAGCCTGTACAAGCACGCGACTGTCACTCAAACAACACGTGTGTGAACATGCATTGAACAACAACAGAGGGCGTGTACATGCGGGCTGACCTTGTACAGGCCACGTGTATACCTAAACTCTAAGAAAAAATGAAAATAGACAGACCAAACTAGGAAGAGACCACTGATATTGATAACTAGCATCCCTTGAAGGCTTGGATACTCTCTCTAACAGAAAAACAAATAATGTAGGGAAAAATACTAAGGCAAAAACAATATGAGATAGGATTGTTAGCAAACAAGACTCAGAAATAATTTCAGAAAACCCCCTGAGAATGTGTGATTCTGACAGGGAAGAGGAGGACTACCTCTGAGGTTCTCTAAACTCCTACACGCTATTTCTACCTCTACAGCTAGCGTTCACATGCAGGCTGAAAGAGGATAGGGCGTAGATACACACGTTCAGGCCTTGTGCATGTCGCGTGTACCTCTGTAGGTCCTGAAAAACATAGTCAAGCAAAAGTCAGGGAAAGCTGGTATGGAAAACCAGACTCCCAGCTAGCTCAAACTTTACAGAAACGAAAAGAAAAGATAGGCAAGAAAAACTAGTCTTTAAACTACCCAAAAACTAAATAAAATTCCAGGAACCCTAGAGATTCTCCCTAGTATGGTCGCCAATTTTGTTGCTGGGGAAAAACACCCTACGGACTAGCAAATAGAGTTCAGACTTTCCATTCAGATATGACCAAAAAGAAATCACTTTCAACCTTCATGCCTAGATTTAAATCCCCTTTTCTTAGTAAATTCATGGAAAGCTGAACCTACCTCGTTACCGGCGTTTGATGTTGATCCTCTGTTGTGCTTGATTACTTGTTCACAATGCTCCTTCCAAAGTTGACTTGCATTCAAGACGAGTAACAACTATTCATGCATACTACTTATATACTAACGGATTAGAAATCAAACATAAACTAATCAAACCATAAAATGTTCATGAATTGGGACAGGAAAAGCATTCTCTTTATTACTTAAAATGAGTCAACTTACAAAAGTTGAGACCAGCCACCGGTCCTTGAACCTGATCTTGGGCTCCTCTTCTTCTGTCCTTTAACTGCTTTTCTTTAAATCTCCTTTGGCATTTAGGAAAGGCTAAAGGCTTGGGACAATGGAATACGTAAATGGGAAAAGTTTCTTTGCTATATTTTTCCTCCTCCAAATGGTACCCCTACCCCTTCTTTTATAGGCTAGAAGGAGCTAGGTATTTGGACGAATCCTCGGCCATGCATGGCCGAGAGTTTCAGTTAACTCACCCATAGCTTTTTGTTCCGTCGACAACTTTCCTTTCTTCATGCTTTTGTCAGTCCACGTGGGTTGTTTTGGGTCAGCCAGCGTGTACACACATGCAGTAATGGGTTAGGGCGCGTGGGCCTTTACACAAGAGGATTTTCAAAGAGTTGTTCAGCAATGTTTTTGGCAAAGAAAGGATATGAGTTGGCCTTATGCCAAGTACGCATGTGTGGTGCAATTTAGGGTTATAATAAATGCCCCAACAATTTTTATGTGTCTAATGAATGGAGTGTTTAGGGAATACCTGGAAAATTTTGTGATTGTGTTCTTAGATGGTATATTCGTCTATTCTAAATCATAAGAGGATCATGAGTAAAATTTAAGAATGGTGTTGCAGTTTTAAGAGAGCACATATTGTATGCCAAGATAAGTAAGTGCATCTTTTACTAAAAGAAGATTCATTTCTTGGGGCATATAATATCAGCAATAGGGATAGAATTTGATCCTAAGAAGATAGAGGCCATTAGAGGATGGCCAACACCAAAGAATGTGACAGAGGTCAGATCATTCATGGGTCTTTCCGGTTATTACCGAAGATTCATAAAGGGATTTTCAAATATTGCAAGTCCAATAACTTCTTTGAAAAAGAAGGGAGTGAAATTTTAATGGACTTCCAAGTGTGAAGAGAGTTTTCAAATGATGATTTTTTGTGTGCACTGATGCATGCAAGGAAGGTATTGGTAGTCAAAAGGATCACGTGGTATGTTTTAATACCCTTGTTTCCCCCATCTTGTAAATATAACTATATTTTTCTAAAAGGGTAGTGTAAATAATTATGCTACTAATGTAAAAAGGAAAATGTTGGACAACTGTTGAGGGGGGATTTCCTATATAGGTTATGATGCCATGAGATGGAATCAATGAGGAAATTTCCTTTGCCAATTTAGTAATCAATAGAATCCAGATTGCCCATTTTTCTAGAATTGTAGTTAATGGAGGAAGTTGGTAGATGAACTATCAGCTTCCCACATTTATGAAAATGAATGGGTGTTGTACCAAAAATTCCTTGTCTCAGAAGAATGGGAAGAAAAGTACCCATCTAGGGGATTTTGGACTAACCCACGAATTGGGGGATTTCACCCACAAAATTTGACTAAAGAAGGAAAGAGACAAGAAAAAATCGGGAGAAAAAAAAGAGGGGGGACAATTAGTTGAGTCTGGGAGCCATTTTATGAGTAGAGGGAAGGAAAGAGGAATGGGTCTGGTGACTGTTTATGAAGAGGGAGGACATGTGCATCTCTCTAGTTCTGAAGAGAACTAAAAAAAAAATTGTTTCTGAGTACAGGAATTGTTGGGCAACGTTTTTCTAGACAAGATGGTAAATGGGGTTGCAGAGAAGACGAGTGACTAAGGAAGAACTCATTGCAAACCCCATTTCTTGGTGGAGAGAAAACTGATTTTCCAAGTTCCTATGGGAGGAGGAGAGTAACCTTTGTCCCGGGTTGTTGTTGAACAAAAGGAAGAGTCTCTCTCAGAGCATCATGATCTATCTAGGGGGCGGCCAACGGTAAATTCATCCAGGAGTTGATGTGCCTACGGTTGGGAGGAAAAGGGCACCCCTTTCAACAGTTGCATCATTATCTAGTTTATAGATAAGTATATTTTCTTAAATATTTGTAGTGTTTAGATCATAGAAAATGATATAATATGTTTTAGAACCGTGTAAGTTTAATTTCTGACAAAAGGGACTCGAGAAATTTAAATAAAAAAGAAGAAAATGTTTTATCTGAAGCTCATTTGATTTACTTCCTTATCTCTTGAATTTTTGTGTGTTAAACTAATATTTCTAGGAGTGGATGTTGTGCTTGATTGTGTTGTAGAGTTCAATTCATGCTTGGGAAATGATGACTGAACAATTACAAATCTCTATAAAACATCTGAAAGAAGAGAGAGTGATTTTTCTACATAACCGTGCTATATTTTAGTATGTCCTAAAATCCTATGCTAGAAAACTTAGAGGATATCGGATCTGTGCAAATTTTAGGAAATAATCCCAAATATGGAAAAACATTATAAGTCCTTATAAATAATTATTGAGGAAAAATAATTAGGAAATAAACATGAAATTTTCCTAATTGAATTAAAATGCAAAAGTTCTCAAAATTCTATTTGGGGCATAAATAGATATTTATGTTAACTTCCGTTAAATCTCCTAAATTTGGGAGGAATCCCCTTAAATTTCAATTCTAGTAGAAATGTAAAATTATTGTGGGGAAAATTCTTGGTCTTAGGACCAATTTCCTTAAATTTTGGTAAGAAGTTTAAAACACAGTAATAAGGAAATGAATGCAGGTAAATAAGGGATTAGTAATCCTTGGCAAAAACCATTGTCTTACCATGGAGAATTCCACTCCAAGAAAATATATTAATATGGAAAAATTAATTTAAACAAATAAATGTTTCCTAAATATAGGTGTATATATGTAAATGCATTTATGTATTTATATGTTTTTCAGGGCAAATTTTAGCAATTGGTAAGTTCTGCTAAACTCTAGTAAAATACCAAAGTTACCATTTAGATATTCCATTGATTGAATAATAAGGTTGCAGA
>JASDQU011104903.1:0-23231 GCA_032191745.1 Picea mariana
GGGTATTATTCAAGCCAAAAGTCATGACAAACCACTCGAAGAGACATTATTTATACTTGAAGTCTATCTTCCATACATCAGTTTTCTTAATTGGCACCTGGTGGTAGCCTAACTTCAAATCAATATTATTGAAACAATTGGCTCCCTTGAGATAATCGAGAATATAATCAATCTGAGTGATTGGGTATTAGTTCTTGACTATGATCTTGTTCACGACTCTGTAATCAATACACAGTAACCATGTCCCATCCTTCTTTTGTACCATATTAATTGGGATCCCGCAAGGTGAGGAGATTGGTCTGATGTGGCCCTTCAGAATTAGCTCTGTATTGTCCCCATTACCAGCAACTCAACATAATTCTTTGATACCATTTAATTAAATATATGCTCTTCATATGAACAATATTACACATAATATATATATATATATATATATATATATATATATATATATATATATATATAATAAAAGCACATAAAAATTTACACAGTAATTTAAAAAAACACATAGAGACACTTATCTCTGGTAAATAAAAAACCAACTACGTGCATACCTTCCATGTTCCTCCCAACCTTAGACCACACTTCTCATAACTCTCAGCATTGGGTCACCCCTGAGCTGGGGCTAAACCTCCACCAGGGCAAAGGAATCCTAATCTAGGATAAGGTATATCAACAACCATAATGCTCAGACTCAGGTGCCAACTCTAACAGACAACCTATAGTCCCTCATTCCCCACATTCTTGTCCCACCCCAAGAAGTGTGCCCTTTCTCTGCTCAATAGTCCTTTGACTACCCCACTTACCTTTCGAGGCTTCAAAAATAGGCCGGATAGGAAGTCTCAGAGCCCTGTAGCTGCAACTTGGCACCTTGGGAATCAATTCCTAGTAGTTATCTCACCTAGAGCAAATGCTCACAGGCCTGACAACCTACTTCTTTAGTAGCACACATGCATGAAAACTTGCCTCTTCATCTTAGTTTTTACCTAGAAACCGCTCCCCAACTTCTAAATGCCGCTATGGATAATGGTCATAGAGTGTGGAGGATCAGATATATTGATGGAAAAATGGGTGAATAATAGGAAAATGTGCTAAAATTCCACTTTAAGTATGCATGTTTCCAATTTGACACTTGTCATGTTGGGAACTACCTTGTCCCCACTTGGGTGACATGTTTCCCCATCCTTATAAATTAGGATATATTTATATCCATAACTTTGGATTTAATTAATATTAATATAATATTCCATTAGGCTTAATCTCTCTTAGCTTAGCCCTCTTTCCTAGACTCTTAGATCCCCTTTCCCTTTCTAGTGGAGTTTATCCCCCAATACTCTTTTGTCTGGTTGGTATGCAAAAATGATGTATTTTTATTAATATATGAGTGTGGTTAAAATTTAAAATGATAGGATCACTATCATTTTATCATCTAGGTTCTCCGACCTAATAATCATACATACACTCTAGCATATAATATCCTGTCTCACCAGCCTATAAAACATTTGTACAATTACAACTGGGGATCAACCTCGGGTATGACATTCCCCTCCCCCTTATTTATGCACTGTCCTCAGTGAATTATATATAATGTACAATCCAAAATTCTTTAAAAATCTCCTTGCCTTTTCTTTTGAAGCTTTTCATCCATCTGGTACTCTGGTTTTTCAAGCACTAGATTCATGTCTTCATACTTCAACTAAAAGTCCTTTCCTCTATTCCACGGAGCTACTTAAGGCAAGAATTCTTCCCATTGTAGAATTCTTGAGCTGCCTCTTCCTTGCTGCACTCACCCTTCCAAGATCAAGCATCCTTTCACCACTACATATTGTTACAAGGAAAATCTATATGGCAAGGGGTAAACCATAACATATAGAATGACACCCAAAAATCAATTGAAAACTCAAGTATGCTAGATAAATTGAAATCTTAAAAAGAGAAGGATAAGAAACAACCTCGTTTGGACATCTGAAGAAGACCACATCTAAGCTCACGACCGAAATATTGATGCTTGCAACTTGTCCTCAACAATCAAGATATACAAGCATATAGAAATTATATAGAATGTTAGCATATAAACTAGCATAATCCATTAATATGTATAAAAAATATGCCCATGGAAATTAATACAAATATTTGTGACATATAATTGCACAATAAAATATTATTTCTATTAATGTAATGAACAAAAGTACATATATGACAAACTTCTGTAACAACACATATCATAATCGAGAAACTAAGTACCTCGAGTTGGGTCTTCACCACTTCAATCCTCCACGAAGGCAAGATCAAAAGTAGTAGGAGTAATTGATTTTCTCCTTCTCAAGATAGGAAGATCTTGGGGGTTGAACACTAGAAGTTTGGAATTTCAAGGACAAAGGGATGCAGACTCAATATGAAGTGAAATTTCTCCAGAGTGTCTTTGGTCTCAATGATGGGTGTATTCAAGGCTTGTATATGGCTCAATTTATAGCCTCCAAATGGAATTGAAGGGTCGATTAAGAGTGTTTCCAGTATATGGAAGGTCAAGGATCATGGATCTCATGACATGGCATGTAAACCATACATATTTTTAATTTTTTAGCACAAAAACCGATGTACACGGGCTGTAATGGAGCAACCTACATATACGCGAGTTTTCTAACAGTGGCCCGCGTATATGTGAAAAAATTTGAATTTTTTACTCTAGAATGAACAAAAAATGGGAATTTGAGTCTACATAGGGAAATGGAAGGCCATCAAATCAAGATGCATGGAGTGTGGAAAAAAATTCTATAACAAATGCCCCCTAATGTGTGAGTTTAGAGGAGAAAACACAATCGTTGAAATACATTATAATTCCCAGAAGTGGAGTAATGATGACCCAACTGGAAAAACTAGTTACTCCTGAGAATATTACAATTCATATCGACTATGTACACATGGCTTCCATTCTGGATTACACTGCAGATCCATGTGGATATATAAAAAATAGTTTTTCATGGACATGAATAGAAAATACAAAGTAGGCATATGCCATAGGTTGTCATAGTCACAAATAAGACACAACAAAGTCTAGTCTCAAAATCAACTGAAGATATCTGTATATAATGGAGTACTATATGATCTTCCATGATCACTGAAGTCATATAGGTACTGGTATGATGAAATAAAGAAAAAAATATGTGATCCTGCTAATGTGAACTTGAGTTATTCTACACTATCTGTCGAAGGTGCAAGTCTACATCATGTGGATAAATGAGTTGAATTTGAAAACAATGAGACTTCATTTGATTATCGGTCATTGAGGTATACCATTAACATATGCGAGACAACCCAATGATAATGAAAGTATGTTTCAAGGCACAGAGTACATTCCACAAGTGTGAATAAGGTTGTTGAGGTTGAACACTTGAATTATCCATTGATCAAGAGACTTTAATGTATTCCCAATTGCTGATTGCGGGAGAACCTGCCACTAATTACTGCAAGCCTCTAGGTACTCATTATGAATCTATATCTCGATTCCATAATATATGAGCTGAAGTCGATGGAAGGAGACCCACTGAAAGGAGAAAGGAGAGCATTAAGGCATCTCTCATCATCTAGCGTGAGGTACAAAGAAATAGCTTGATGATTAGGAAGAGCTCGGGTGAGTAGGATGTTCATGAACCAACGACCATGAGTGTCTCTTGTGTGCACCAGATGAAATTAGTACATGAAAGAGACCCTTTGAGTAGTATCCAATAATGAAAACTACCAAAAAAGGGGAGGAAACTACCAATAGGGTCTAATGGAATCCAAGACATTGGATGAATCCCAATGTGTGGATAGATTTCTTACTGTTGACCACAAGGGAAACCCTCGAGCCAATGACCTATGGAGAGATGTCGTATGTTGGTTTCAAGGTCACCTACCAATGATTAAAGTAGGACCGGGGTGCAAGGTAGGTGTTTTGTCCGTTTCGTCACGTGGGTGAGAAAAGAAAGGGCACTTGCATGCCTAGTTGGGCCTGCTATACAAGACAGAGGTTAGTGCATGAGTTAAACAATCCAGAACATGAAATAAGTAAGTAAACAAACTAAAAACAACTAAGGAAATAAAACTAAAATGAATAAGAAACTTTGAACCAAAAATAATGAACCAATGACCAATATTATGCCACCAATGGATAGCTATATTAGTTGGAAAAAACCATAGAGAAAGGAGGACTTATGAGTCCCCTTTTCCTCCTTGGGAGGGATCTTGAGTTCCCTAATGGAGAGCTCTTCTTACAATGGTAAAAAAAGAAAGAAAATGATGAAGAAAGCAATGCTTGTTCCCGCAAGAGGTGAGTGTAATGGCCTATTTGAATGTTGCTATAATGCTCCAAGGAGAAAAGAGGATTCTCAAGGGAGGATTGAGGTAGCATAACAATACTATGAAAATATTAATTTCTTAGTGCACCCATGGCCTCCATTTATAGCATGTCTTCAAGGAAATATTCAAATGGTTCTTAGTGTGAACAAGGGGACCTTTAGGGAACCTTTTGTTCCTTGACCAGTCCCCCATTAGGATTCAACTCATACTAAGGGTCAAATCAAGTTGGGAGTTGGTCCATAAGTGGTTGAGGAGCCGACAAGAACCATAAATGCGTCGTTCTCAGGAGTGTGCAGATTTTATTGTACACAATCGAGCATATGGCGCATTGTGAGTTCTAAGGGCTTCTTTGTCCTATGCACTGTGCATGCGATTCCTTTAGTGAGTTAGCGCATGTCAATTTTTTTCTAGTTGTATAGTTTTTTCCTCTTGGAAATGCATTTTTGGTGTTGCAGGTGAACTAATAGTTGTTTGGCATTGTTGTATTTCTATAATCATTTGCGTGCAATGTTGCGGACAAAATTTTAGTGATAATATATGCCCCCTTAGGTGTGAGGTTAGGAGCATATGTATAGCTGAAATACATAAATGTTTCTTCTAATGAGAGTGCCATTGTAAGGAAGAGTGCTGATAGGAATTGCAAGAGCGATCTATTGGAGGGAGAGGGGAAATTGTGGGACCCAAATCTTTCTCTAAGAGAAAAAGAAAATCTGTATACAAATGAGGCAGGCATGCCCCATGCTTGTGTCATGTAACTCAAAAGGTAAGATAGTAACTGAAGTTGTATGCTGATATAGATAACTACAGTGCCCTCCAGGGTAGTTGATAATGACATATGACAATTCTAATGGTGAACATATTGTGAAAAGAGGAAAGGATGCCTGTAAGAAGTATCAATGACTCGTAGGCATTGATGGCCTAACAAATCCAGAGGGCTTCGACTGGTATAAAACAACTGCAATAGTCTCATAGTAAGACCCATCGTAACATTATATTTTGATGAAGTCGAATGTTATGGGGGTCAATGACATCAGAGAGAAATGATGGTTTTCTCTATGTCGTCCGAGACTCCTCATTGTAAAGGTAATGAGAGTCAATATATTGTTTCCCTTCTGAAAACTATGTTGATGTCGACAAAAATGGAGACGCGACTCCAAGAAGCAAAGGGATTCATGAAATCCACAGAGATAAGATCAGGAACTGATAGGGAACATGAACGAAGTCAAGATGCAGTGAGAATCAAGACTGCCCTTGGTTGGGGGTATGTTTGAAGGATGATTGGAAACAACCGTAAAACTATATCTAGTGTTAGGGGGCGACTAGACATGGGCTTAAATTGTGCCAAAGGCGTGACAAAGTGGAAAAAATCAGATATCAGGGGTACATGGACTGTGGGATACTCAGGGTTTATGAACGATGTCAGAATGAGTAAAGGAGAATGGGTGCCATAACCAAGGGAGACATGGGTTGTGTTTCCAGAAGAAGAATGTCGTCAAGGGTGACGACAAAAAGATACGTAAATGCTGGAAACAAAGGCTTTTTACAATTACCAAATAAATAAAGAATAATTTGGGATGAGTGTACATATATAGAAATGGGTGCCCCAATGCGAGATGGCTTGGAATGTGAGGGTGCAAGTTGCGTGGAGAACTAGTGGAGGGTGGGGGCCCCATGGGTGGGTTTTTGTATGAGGGAAATGAACGGAGGGAAATATTCAAATGGGAAAATAGATTGTTAATAAAATGGAGGGTTAATGATACTGCGAAGGTGTAGTCAAAATAGAACTAAGATGAGGCAACCTCGGAGTCCGTTAGGAAATCTAGAAAAATGATGAGAAGGAGTATGCAGCTTATTCTCGAAAATGCATAAGACTATCGGGACTCCCATCCCAAGGGGGTGAAAATAGTATGAGTGTCAAAGTACCAAGGGGAACTATGAATGAGACAACTCATGTGGGGGAGAGTGTTATCAGGTGACAATACCAAAATGTAGCAGAGGTGATAGTACTGCAGAGACAGATGTAGGGACCCTAAAGGTGAATGTCGGAGGGTGTGAATGGGAGATGAAATTGATATTGAGAGGGAATGATTACATTCCAATGTCAATCATATACCTGAAGGGGTTGCACTGGTTTGTGATGACCAAGTACCCACACACATTAAAACTGAATACCCGACGTGAACAATATCTGAAGATAAAGAACATATAACAATTATTTGATAATTTTTAACATGAGCATGTGTACCTGAACGTGATGTGAGAAAAAATGCTCCCCCAGGGCCGAATGCATATGGTGACCCGGGGAATGTGACTGTGTAAATGGCGGGACCCTGATCTTATGGTTGAAGATGGATTGGGAAATAGAGGCTCTAGGCTCCTATAACTGAGTGTGGAAGTTTGGAAAAAGGGACTATATATGGTTGCGGGGCCCACAATTCCACCTCATTTGTACCTTCCGCTATCGTGAATTGAAGAGAGTATTTGGAGGAGTTTCAAAGATTATGGGAGTTCAAGCCGACCGATCCAGGATTTGTGAGAGTTAGGTTGGTGGTCCTACCCTCCTGCATGGTAGCTAGTTTCTATTTTTTGGGTAGGGGTTGTATGGATGGTCATACTAGGGTAGGTTTAGGGGTGGGCCCTCTAGTGCACGAGAGAATGAAGTATACCCGCGTGAAGATTTGCAGGTATAATTCCATATCTCGCACATGATGTGCGACTGTGCTAGACACAACCATGCATAAGGGCATGCGGGTGGGAAAAAAAGGGCATGCATGAGATGCGCGCCTGTGAGAAATACAGTTGCGCACTGTGTGCAACTGATCCTCAGACAGATGCGCATCAATGTGCAACTGTGTAGAGAACATGTGTGAATGGGTGCACACATGTGGATGTGACAGTTGCACATTTATGCACAACTGTTTCGCCGACATTTGTGCATTGATCCACAACTGTGAGAAGAACATGGTCACATATGTGTGCGCATGCGGGGGTGAAAGTCGCGCACTGGAGGCGAAGCTGAGGGGTTTTGTAAGTTGGATATTTTTTTGATATTTTTGATGAATGATGAGTGTTGACCAAGTGTTTCTATGTGGATGCAGGTGATCAATGTGTGATAGGAGAGTTTATCATGCCATTCCACTGGAGAGAGTGATACTGGGAGCACCTTATGGAGGCGGTGAGAGAGGAGTCAGGTGTTCGAAGACACTTGGCAACTTGTGGGATGCTCAAGTTCTTTGACTGCCCACTGATATGGTCACAGTAGTACCTACTTCAGTATATGATATTGATGTGGAGCGTTGATATACAATGCTTCATTGTGTGGGGGAAGCAACTGACATTCTCAGCTGTTGAGGATGTGTATTTTTTGATGGGGCTCCCCTTTCGGGGAATGGCCCTGCCTGTTGACCCCTAGCTTTTGGGGTATTCACGGTTGATAGACATGGCACAATGTTATTGTATGGGGATGAACCCATGTCAGGTTCAGTTGTACGCATTAAGGCGATGGATGTGCTCTTGCATAAGTGCATCGCGGGCATGATTGTGAGGATCTATGGATCCTTAGCGTCTCAACGGATTTATGAAGGTCAACTGAGGATTATGGAGAGGGTCCTAGATGGGGGATTTTTTTCTTGGGGGCTGATGTTAGATGTCAGGATGATGGGGAAAATTCACTGGTGTCAGACCATCGACTCTGGTGATTTTTCCTTTTGGTCTATCCTGGTGGCATGGTTTTTTGAGAGGGTGCCCATGTTGTGCCTGAGGGTTTTGCTACCACATGTAGGGCTACAGGAGCCGCGACTGATGTGGTGGGCTCAAATTTTGGCACGAAATTGAGGGGGGGAGGGTGGACACTAATTTATGGCCACCTTGGCATGTGTGTGGCATCACATGCCACAAAGAATTCTTCAATTCCCATATGGGGGGATGGATTTATGGCATGATCTGGACATGGAGTTGCCTCCTGGAGAAGTCTGGCACCAAAGAGGTATGTTGGTGTATTTATGTTTTGTGATTATGATAGTGAAACATATGTTTATATGTATATGGATGTTGACTCTATCTTTTTTTGTGTTTTTGCAGATGTGGGGCCTCGAGGCCGTGAGGTGGATATGGTTGGAGAGTTGGCTCTCCAGGAGCTAGTGAGACCGCCGCGAGTAGGAGAGAGACGTCGGAGGGATGATGTTGTTGCGAGGATAACATATGAGCCAAGGGATGGACAGAGACATAGTTTTGATGATCCGGGTGCGGGGGCCATCACATGCGTCGTGGGTAGAGGCTAGTGGGGGGATGGAGGATCTATGTCACCAGTTTGAGGAGGTGTTGTAGGGTGTGTCAAAGGGCATGTGATACCACATCCAGGACGAGAGAGTCCTGAAGTAGTGTGTGGGTGTTTCGATAGAGTGGCATACCTTGATCTTCCAAGAAACTGTAGTGGGGGCAACGATGACTGGTCAACTGCCCCCGGGACCTGGAGGACCCCCTGCTGGTGGAGCACCGCCTATTGATAGAGGAATTGGTGGGGGAGCTCTAGGGGCACCATGAGTGTAGATTCTATTTTTTGTATTTATATATGCCTGTGAGCCCATTTTGTACAAGGTAGTTGATACCCACTTTGTATAGAGTAGGAGGTACCCATTTTGTAACTATAGGGGTGAGGGGGATCACTTGCCTATGTGCGATGTATATGTTGTACTTTTGTAAAACTTTATGGTGCTTTGATATATATATATATATGGACATACATTTTTGAGATCTTTGTGATGTTTACATGTGTGGATTTTTTGATGGTTTATGATGTCTAATCTATATGTTGTGACCGATGTTTGATGTATATGTAATGATGTGTTGATGTGATAAATTCCAATCTAACACTAGGTTAGCCATGTTATCTACTATTTGATTAAATTTTCATGGAATATGTGTAAATGTAATTGAATCAAAGTTTCAAGATAAGAGTCTAACTTGCAGGTATTTGCAAAAGAGGCAAGGATCGCAGATGTTGGAGCTGCCTTTCTTAATTGGTTTAAATGTAATTCTTAAAATCAAAGGTTGGCCTTTAAGTTGTCTTTTACTTTGTGACCTTTACCCATTGAAAATATTAGTAATCCTGATATGCGAAGTGGCGATGGCCCTTGTACTCCTAATCCATTGCCTTTTTACCGTTAAACGAGATTTTTCACTTTTATATACCTCAGGATATCGTGCTTCGGGAGTTACAAGTCACACAGTTTCCAAGCCCCGATGCACGAAGTCGCGAAACAACCTTTAAAGCTTATTCGGGTTAGCATCGAGAGTAAATTTCCTTAAACCTTAGTTAAGTGATGTTGGGATTTCGCGTCTCGGCGATCGCTCTCCCCAAAAATCTTACTGTCATAACTCCGATAAGTGAAGTTGTGAGATAGTTTTACAAGTCACCCGGGTTAGTGTCAGGGGTAAGTCATTTTAAACCGTAGTTAAACAATGTTGAGGTTTCGTGACTCGACATTCACTCTTCCAAGAAACTATACCTTCGTAGCCCTGAGGCGTGAAATCACGATATTAATTAAACACTGATTAATTAAACACCTAATCCGGATCACTTTTTTTCTTAACTAGATCGTGTCATCGCGATCTCGGGTTTTAGGGGCTCAAAGGATAGGAGTGAAATCTCCCGATACGGAGAACACCGAAAAGGGTGATTAAAGTTTAAAGAAAACCTAATTAAAGAAGCTAAGCCAGATCAATTAGTGCATTAATACAAATATTAACATGCACCATCTATGGGTTAAATTTAAATGTTTTTTGCACTAACTTGTGTCACGACCCATCAAAATTTATGGCATTTATTTGAAATGAGGTGAAGTGATAGGTAAATATATTGTTTTTATTGCTAAATATTTCTTAAAAAATGATTTGACCGTTCTGTTCATAAGGACGTCGGGGTTTTAAATGGGCGAGATATAGAGTTCTTTCTTTCATTGTTTCAAATTTCATTTCTATCTTGCGCAAAGAAGCTTTTCTCACCAAGCTAATTTATGTATGTATACACATTTTTACTATAGGAGAGCTAAGTCAGAGTCCTCTATCATGGCTCCACGAAAAGCATCCAAGGCGATTGCTGAGAATTCAGGGCAAGGCTCAGATACTGTTTCCGATACTTCACCCCGAAGTATTGATTTTGTCAAAACCTGGTCATACATCTCCGAGGTTCTTCAGTCGGAATTGGTGAATGTGTTCAGATGATTCCAACGATAATGAGAAGGATTATTTGGCCACCAAATACAAAATCATCATTCAAGCAGAGATGCATAAGATAGCGGCCAGGCCATGACTCCTTCCCTATTATGATATGATCAGATGGGCACTAGATCATGTGGATATCCCGACCAAAACTATTATCAACAAGTAGAAGGTGACCGTTGGGACCTTTAGACCAGAACATTTGCAGGCGATGTACCAATTGTCACCCACACCAAACTTCTCACATAATGCCAAGTTTCTGGAAGGTTTTAAGCGGAAAGAATGTGAGCAATACGACAGAAAATTGTCTGATCTGATCAAGGATTGGGTCTCGCACCTCACAAAGTTTAGGGTGGATGGTAACAGAGTTTATTCAATCTCTTCCTTGGAACCACAATTCAAATATATAGCAATGATGACCTGTAGGTTGTATGGGAAGGAGGACACCACACATTGTTTTCTCCCATGGGTGCCTCTCATTCATACAGTCGCTGAAGGTTGTTCCTTCGACTGGGCCAAATTGTTGTCAGACAGTTTAACTAGCCGGATTACCGAATATTGGATGCAGAGGGCGAATGGGAAGGCCGCTTCATTTTTTATGTCCACCTACATCATGGATGGTATTTGTTTCATGATGCCTTTCCCTCTAATGAGTTGGAGCTAGACTCCATCTGAGGCTGAGCCTATCCATGTCTACCACTCAAAACTTTGGGAAGATAAGGCCACATAATTCATATACGAAATTTTCAATTGGGTAATGGTACCAATGCATGTCTCCATCTTCGACAACCCATGGCTCAGGATTTTAGATAGCATTGCCACCAACTTGAGCAATGTGGCCGACTGGTACATAGAGGCAGAATTTTCATACATTAGGGTTTTTAGCACCTCTGTTCCCCCCTATTCTCTACCATTATTCATACCGGATAGGCTGGTTTGTCGCGAAATCGCTAGGCAAACTGTGATTGGTGGCATAAGAAAAGAGCTTAAAGGATTTTCGAAGAAGGTATGGCTGCCCTTCCCCATTCATTTGAATACATATTCTTTATTAGATTTCGGACACACAAAAGCCGAGGCAGCGACTTTGGAGGATACTAAATTGGTCCACATTGAGTTCAAGAAGCATGAACCACACATGATCGTGGGTAATCACATGGTGAGTTGTGGCCTTAAAAGGTATGAACATGAGCATTCACCTCATGATGACATCTTCCGAGGGGAGAGATCCCATGCCGAGGTCCTAAGTCAGATTCAAACCCTGTTGCTCGAGGAGATGGTTGATTTCTTCAAATTTCAGGAACACCGACAGAGCTGCCTTCCCCCAGTCTTACAAGGTAAGAACCCGCCGACTGCAAATTTAAAACAAATGAAATCCAAGGTCTCCAAAGATTCAGGACTTGACCAAGAGGAGCACCAAGAAAAGAAGAAGAAAACCTGGGGCCCGAAACAGGAAGCTGAGATCCCCAACCCTCCAAGCAAGCCAGCCTCGGTTGTTACCCCGAGGAAATCATCCAAGCAGATCGGTAGCCCCATCATTTCTATTACTCCCCTACAGTCCAAAAAGGGGATCCCAGATGCAGGATGGATTTTTGGCGAAGAACTAATGCCCATAACTGTGGAAGAGTTGCCTCTGAACAAATTTTTCTTCGATAAGAAGAGAAAGGACGTTTTGAAACAAGAACTTTATCAAGAAGTAGGCACAATAGCCAAGAAATTTAAAATCCTTGCTGATGGGAGAGCCATGAAAAAAAAGGAATTTGCAACTCAGATAGTAGGGACGTTGGGGGCTTTTGCTACAACCAACCAATATTGTGTCGAGTCCCTAAAAGAACAGTTGAAGCGAAAAAACCGCTTGATCAAAACTTTGGAGGCTAAGATGGCTATAGCAGAGGTAGCTTCCAGATATCATGCGAACACAAGTATGGAGCAAACTAGAGCAGCTGATCAAAAGGAAATCGAATGGCTCAAATCCGATCTCAAACAAACACAGCAGGTAGCCCAGACCAACCAATCACAGATAATCCAACAAGAGGAATTGATAGGGAAATTACAGGCCAAATTAAATTTCACCGAAAGCCAGGTGATAGATATCAGGATATTCCAATCCCAATCCATAGAAATTCGAAAAAGAGTGTTGGCAGCTCAATAAGATTTACTTGCTAAAGTGGATACCATTCAAAACCTCTGCCAAATCATTGATCAAGTGCTGGAAGACATCTCCTTGAGAGAAAGAGAAGCTGGGGAGGCTCGGGTCATTTTCCAAGAGGCTGTTATAGCCACGACGAAAAAGGAAATGGGCAGTATTTCCAATCTCTCCATCCCAGAGTAGACCAGAGGTAACATCTTACTGAAGACATGGGAATGAAATATATCATAGAGAAGAGAGCGAGCTAAAGAGGTAAGAAACTTTTGTGAAGAAACTCTCAAGGTGATATATGAAAGTTTATTGGGTCTTGATAGTGAAAGCAACACCGAGACACTGGGCCAGGTGGATATAGCCAAGCACCTGCTCAACATCAAGGAGAATGAGGAAAGAGAGTAGGCTGAAATAACACAGGCAACCCAGACAAATATAGTCCAAGTAGATAAGTGGCTAATAAATCCAAGTGTATTGTTATGTTCTATTACCACTAAAGACCGACAAGTAGGAGGAAGGTTTCCATAGTTAGCGAAGGATTGTTACACCATTGAGGCAAACAACCAAGAAGAACCTTTCAGGTTGATAACCCAGTTGGTGGAGAGGTGCGTCACTTGCACACAACAGGGGAAGGGGCAGTTTTCGGGTACTAAATAATGACATGTGTCCGCCTGTTCTATTTTTAAAACCCGAAGTTTAAAGAAAGGAAGGTGCTCCATCCGCCCAAAAGAGGACAAAGACAAAGAATTGAAACACATAAATATCCTTTTTGTAACCGAAAAAACTCCTGGAACGATTGAGATTCTAGCATGTAGAAATTTGTATAAATATGAAATTAGAAGAAAGAAAAGGGCTGGACCTTTTTTGGTCAATTGTAATAGAGATTCTCTCCTTTTGAAAATTAATACAAAACAATCCAAAGACTCCTGATTCCATCAAGACTGTGTTATGAGTTTGTTTTCTCTGTGATTTCATATTCAATTTCAGTTCGCATATATATGTCTGATGAATGTTTCATTGCAATTTAGTAAAACCTCTACTGTGGTGATCAATTTTTAGTCGTCTATATCATTTATATCTTTTCCTCTGTATCGGCTAGTAGCAGGTACAATACCTGTGAACCCTTTAGATCTTCATATTTTATGCTTCTTTAGATTTCTTCTTATCTTTTTCTTCTTCTATTTACAGAGTGAGATTCTCCCTTGATAGGAGCCTCGCATTATAGACAACTTAATGTTTTTTCTCACATTTCACACACCATT
Organism: Picea mariana; assembly: GCA_032191745.1. Lineage (NCBI taxonomy): Eukaryota > Viridiplantae > Streptophyta > Pinopsida > Pinales > Pinaceae > Picea > Picea mariana. The sequence goes on from JASDQU011104903.1 coordinate 13,957, forward strand.
CATTTAAAGATAACTTAGTTATGGGAAAAGGCCTTTGGTTTGCACTTTATCTTCAATATCGGATTCAAAAGTTCTCTTTTATATGATCAAATTGATACAACATTAAAAACCTCGAACTATCCTTTAATTTTCATGTTCCTCTATGATTGTCCCCGTTGCAAGACAACCTAATATTGAACCTGGCTTGTCGGACCAAACCCGTATCACTTTGAACCTTTTCGATACCATACTTAAAACAACCACCACTTGGGTAGAACTTGAACATTCATGGGCCGCGATTGAACGAGATATAAGCATCCAGGAACAGTTGGAAGTGAGACAGTGACAACCTGGAAATCAGCCCTAGCTTCCTTTCCCGAAGGTTGATTCTTCACCTTTCTTTTTATCCTTTACTCACTTTCGGATGCCTAGACACTGTACTTTCTAAGCCTTAAGTACAGACTCTGGAACAACATCGGACATGATATACATTGTTGAGTTGCATGAAGACAAGTTGGGAATCTAATAAGACTCTAAGGTGACAAATGTGGCAGGGACTAGCCTCGACGAGGAGACCAACGACGACTGCATATTATTCTTGGTTGTTGGTGGCTGAGCCCAAACATATGGCGTTGGAGTGGAGCAGTTGATGTGAGGGGGTGTAGAGGGCCCAAGCGATCGAAGTGAGATTCTATGTCCAACGGCTAGCTCCGTCAGCGTAATCGATGTGGTAGGCCGATGGAGGATGCATATGTCAATAACATGGATGGTAGATCAGACATAAGGCGTGGAGGTGAAAAAAAAGAATTAAAACTATACAAATGTGTACAAAGAAAAAGCCTAGTGTATAATGACTACGCTCAAGCGTAAAACTTATTTAAGTGCAACTTGTTGACGGGTAATTTGAGAGGATAGCCTTCGAGAGAGGCCAGGATGTATGTGCCCTTAGTGAGGCAGTGCTGGACAATGTAGGGTCCATGCCATAATGACTCGAATTTCCCATGACCGAAAGTATCATGAGCGATATCGTAGGCTAGGACAAGATCTCCTTCATTAAATGAGAGAAGGTTGACATGGTGGTCAAAGGTGGATTTGGACCATTTTTTAGATGCCTCATTGTTCTATAATGAAGACCGATGATCTTCATCCAACGAATCTAAGGTCAGAAAGAACTTCTCCATTGGAGTAGTGTCAGGTAATAGATCGATGGCAGTGCACAACGTGGGGATTTTTCACTTGATGGGGAGGGTGGATTCTATCTCATGGATGAGATGAAATAGTGTAAAACCGGTGGCAGTTTTGACTGCTGTGTGATAAGCCCATAATGTTGAAAGAAACACATGATTCCAATTGGTCTTATGTTTGTTGACAATACGTTGCAACATGGTTTTGAGGACTTTGTTAATAGCCTCAACCTTTCCATTGGAGTGAGGGTTGTATGGGGAGGAAAACTCATGGGAGAAGCCTAAATTTGAGGAGAGTTCTACGAAGATCTCATTCTCAAAGTGTTTACTGTGATCGGATACTAATTGTAGTGGAATTCTGAAACGGGCAATGACGTGGTTAAAGAAAAAACATGCTGTTGTGTCGGCGGTATTGTTGAAGGTAGGCATGGCTTCGGCCCATTTGGTAAATTAATATACTACCAAGATGATGTACTTATGTCCATTACTAGATGAAGGGTTTCAAGTCATGAAGTCTATGCCCCATTTGTAGAAGGGGCTGATGGTGATGACTGGATGTAGAAGAGTGGGTGGCGATTGTGCTTTGTTTGCATAAAGTGTTAGAAAAATAGGAACGTGGAGCAATAAAATAACACAAACACGGAAACAAAACACAAAATATACACAATAAAATGGAGACACAGATTGATGTGTTTCACCTAGTGTGGGCTACGTCCACCAGAGAAATTGCCAGGTCCTTCCTTTATTATTATCCAGCATATGAAGGGATACAACCTACAACAAACCCCCTGTAACTTCCTCTTCTTTCTCTCACAATATCCTATCTCAGAATACAATATTCTCCATCAACCATAGCCGCAATACATTTCCCTCATAAAAGAGGGTTGCCTTCTAGGGCAAAAAACCCTAACATAATCTCTATCGTTAGATCTGCGACCTTATAATGAACGGTCCAAATTTAAAATGAAATTACAATATACATTTACAAGGCAATTTTTCCTTCGGGGCTTTGCCCTCGAACCCCCGCTGGGGGCCTGCTTGCTCCCAGATTCCCCAGCCGGGGGGATAGCCCCCCTGGACCCCTCAGAGGGGGTACCCCCCCTTTGCACTCCCCTGCGTGGAAGAGTGTACATACTTCTGGGGTGTAAATATTTCATGGGGTATAAACACGACTGAAAGTAAAAGACCTCTGAATCAGGAATATAATCAGGCTCCACAACCAACATAAAGTTGTCATTTTTCGCATCGCTTGACGATGTGGATGTAGTCATGAACTAGTGTGGGCCAGAATTATCCTGCTCGAATGATTTTTTGGGCGGTGGACATACCTGAGAGGTGGTCACCGCAAGAGCCGGTATGGAAATCGTTCAAGACTTTGTCCACTTCATCGATGGTCAGGCATCGATGAAGTATGGTATCGACCCCACGTCAGTACAAAATGTCACTGATAAGGAGGTACCGAGGGGCATTATGGTGAATGTGCCGACGATCATCTTGAGAGAGATGAAACCCAAAATTTTGTGTTTGAAGGTAAATGAGGAGGTCACCATACCAAGGGTCATCCAAGGGGATGAAGAAGAGGTGTTTGTAGGGAAAATCTGTATTGACAGGTGAACCTTTAGCATCTAAGGGAAACGTCGTGATGAGTTCGGAGAGAACAAGTTCTTTATTTCTTGTGGGAGTTGAGAACTCTAGATCGTATTCCTAAAGGATAATGATCCATCGGGTAAATTTTCCATTAATTTGTCATCGACTAAGCAAGTACTGCATGGGGCTAGAATCTGCCACGACTTTGGTAGTGCGAAGTAGGATATAGTGATGCAGTTTTTGAACTGTGAGGAAAACTGCAAAGGCTAGTTTCTCATCATGATTGTATTTTAGGGGTGGTCTTGAAATATTTTTACTGATGTAGTAAATAACATGCTCGCATCCATCATCCCCTAGTTGGACAAGGACTCTGTTGATGGGTCTCAAATCCCTAGGTCAACAGTAGGAGACAAACCTTCCACTGAGGCCTAGTTAGACTCTGCAACATTTGGAATGGAATGGTTCTCCAGATCTCACGATCTGGCCAATTAATCGATGGGATTTAACGTTTTATTGTGAAGGATCTTCCTTCAGTTTAGAATATCTCTTTTTGTATTTTCTCTTGAATGGGACTGATGTGAGGTGTAAGATGGTATAAACCAAATTCGAAACAAAACATAATTAAGTTCTAACTATTGGGGAAGAGGCTGATCTTGGGATAACCCACTACTCAAACATGCAGACGGAATTTGGTCCAGAAGGACTTCTCAATTCATAGCAGCTTCAAAATAATTCTTAACAACTAGAGAGAAAGAGTTCTTGCAACAACTGTCGACCATTAATTGATTGTTCGATGTCTTTATTTATAATGTAAAGTTTAACTAAAATTAATGGATAAGTGCAGTTTAAGAAAAAAAAAATTCGCCACATGGCGTCCTATACTAAAGTTTCTTTAACAGTCAGCCCAAGATATCTCTTGAAAAGGGTGATTTCTCTCGTACTCAGACCAACTGATAAACAAATCTTCACAAGTCTGGGCCCATGGAAATTTGTGTTGTTCCATCGGAGCCACATGTATTCCTCTGATGTCCATCACATGCATATGGTACTTCACTAGACTGGAGTTCAACTGCTGTAGCATGGTTCAATCTCTGATTGGATGCTCTGCAAATTGTTGCACTTGCCCTAGCCTCGCGTCGATCATATTTGTGAGATCTTCGGTCCACAACGAATCTTGTTTGGCATGCGACTCAACTACATTACTTAGGTCGACGAAGTTGTCAGGGGTGCCGAACTCAGGGAGTCCAATATCCTTCATTACTTTGCTTATTTTTCTTTGATGTTTCTTTTGAGTTCCTCGGTGAGGTTACGAAGAAAAATTTGTTCGGTAGTTGGGAGGATATTTCCTGCAATCGGGGTTGAGGTAGTTTAGAAATCACTTATCAGGAAATGCATAGTAATATGTAGACAGAAAAAGAATATACCGATGTGTACATGTAGAGCTCATTAGTCTCGATCGTTTAATACTTACATGATCCCAATTTCCCTTTTGAATGACCTATAATTTCCTTGTCCACGTCGCCGCTCCTCTGCAGTTTGAATGAGTTACATCCGCGCTCCATAGTGTAGAAAATCAAGTATGATAGATACGAGCATCGAAACCATCACAGTGATCGATTGACCCTTGGGGTTGGGAAAGGATGGCAGAGCCAAACGTGTGTCGAAAGTGCACGTACACTCCCAAAAGTTTGGATACCATAATAAGGAACTCCTTAAATGCCTTAGGTCAAGGCAATTTGTTCCTCCAGAAGTCGTATCACCAAGTTTGTTAGCTATCATTCGCTAATAATGGAAGTTGGGGAGATTAAAGAGATTGGAATGATCATACCGTATATTTCCTGTAACTCCGTTCGGTGGCGTTTCATGCATTCTGGATTGCATCCGTCGAGCAGCTGTGACACATTAAATATTCAAGACATCCTGTCACGAGGCGTGAGTTTTCTTTGTCACATTCTATTTTTCTTCCTCGTTATGCTATAAATTCTAGAGGCTCTATGGGGATTCTACGCATCAGTCGACTTTATTCATTGGTTTTGTTGATCTTGTGAGTTTAGTTCTAGCAAAAATCTATGTCGTGGTCTTCTATTCATCCACAGACATCTAATCTAGTACGTTGTTGCACTATGGTATCCCCTTTAAACAAGGGACGGGGTTTGCAAGGTAGCTAGAGTGCCAGGTTCGATCCCCAATGTGCCTGAGACTCTTTATTATTGGTATCAAGTGTCCCTAAAGCTTCAATAGGAGGTACCTACTTTTGCTCGAAAACGGTGTCTGCGTCTCAAGTGAAGGTGGGAGTGGAGAAAAATACATATGAAGGACATATGTTGGAGGTCATGCACTCTCAGAAGAAAACATTGTGGAGGAGGGGAAGGCCTAGAAAAAATAAGGAAATAGGAGGAGAAAGCCACCTCCCAACCGAGTTGAGTGCACACCCGGTTGCTGAGGAGTTTACAATGCACACTACTTGGCCGGAGCCTGTCGGGACTACCAGTTGAGGAAGTGGGAGATGAAAGGGAAGGGAAAAAACATCAGGTTCTTCGGTTGGGAGTTTCATCCAGTAGCTGGAGCGGGCCCAACTTGCCATAGCCGAACTTTATCAAGAAAAGAGAGAATTGTGGAGACAGTTGGCGGCAAAGAACTAGGAGGTATTGGTATCCTAGGGTCGCGAAGGAAGAACAAATTGGCTCAAGAGACAGCTTCGGGAAGCATAAGATACGATTGTGTAGCTACGTAAAGTGCAGAGGATGGTGGGGAAGGAAAAATGAAAACACTGCAAGGCGCGAGGAGTAGTCCAGGAGAAGGTCTGTGTGCAGGAGATACATGATGGGTGGATTCTTGTTTTTCATTCTTTGAAGTGACGTTTGATAGTTTTCTTTGTTTGTTGTGAGGTTTTTCACTTTCTCAATGTAACCGAGCCAGTTAGTCAAGGCATCGGTGGTGTTTATTTTCATGTAAATTGAGCTTGGAGGGAGCCCTAATATATGAGATTTCAAAAAAGTTTTGCAATTGAAAGTATCGTGTTCCCTCTTTGTATGTAAATCTACAGTGTTTTTTATCTAAGCTTCTCGTAAATCATGTGATTTTATAATTATCGTTGTTCTGAGTTGCTTTGTAAGTTTGTTGATATTTTCCTTTAGAAACTTCTGATGTCGATTGATGCTAACGTGGCGATACTGACTCGGGGTTATTAAAATAAAATCTAAAACTCGGCTTGTGGGTAAGGATTGTACTTGGGCTTCATTCACGTTGAATGCACTAAAAGAGATAGATATTATGACTACCGATGCCGGGATGGCATCGGGGATCGACATTCAAAAGTAAAATTAATGTGTAGTTTTCTTCATGGGTTATCATCTTCATAAATTCCCGACTCCGAAAATATTTCAGAATTCGACGATCGATGATGTCACCTTTACCTCGTGCGATGCTTATTATTTTAATCTTCTGCCAATGCCGAACAGATCTATCTTCAGCGATATATTTAGTGAAGCTTATTCATGGAGACGAGAGACCTCCTTCTGTCGATGACAGTGAAATTCAATGCTCGACTATTTTGGTTTTCTCAAGCGATTTTTGCCACTTTCAATCTTTCCCGATGCCGAATTTCCTAAGTGCGCTGGGGAAAAATTTAGACTGTCGATTCATTAAGTAAATGTTAGTTCCTTTTAAAGTTGAGATGATTTTCACATGTTCAAGCAGACTTTAAATGACTCAACATGAAAACATAAATGATAAGCACATGCAACAGTTTCATACTGAAGTGCAATCAGAAAGTGCGAAAGATTAAGTGGTACCCAAAAAGTAAAAAATTGACATAGACCTTTTTAGGGTGTTTTGAATGCTCAATAGACTCCTGCTATTGAGACGGTGAAGGTTGACAAGTAGAGGATGTAATCGCGATCATAGTATGTAGGACTAATCAAAGGGGCATTGGATAACACTGCTTCTAAATCATCAAAATCGGTTTGGTCATGTTCATCCCATCGAAATGGGATATCATGACGTAGTAAGTGAAGGAAACCATGCACGCGAGTGGCATAATCTAGGACAAAGCATCGTAAAAAGTTGTCTTTGCATTGTAGGCTCTGCAGTTGGCACAAATTCCTAGGTGGTGGAATTTATGTGATAGCTTTGGCCTTGAGGGGGTCCACTGTGATGCAGTGTTGGGAGACTATGAACCGAAGGAGGCATCCGACGGTGAATCAAAATACACACTTGAGGGGGTTCAAGCAGATATTGTACTAGAAACATCATTGAAAGAAAACTCGTAAGTCATCTAAATGTTGAGTTCGTTTCTTGGATCGAGCAGTGAGGTTGTCCAAATAAGCAAGGATGATGCAAGAAAGATCATGGAAAACATAAGTCATGGCTCATTGGAACATAGCACCTGTGTTTTTTAGTCCAAAAGGCATGACACAATAAGAAAACTTAGCCCATGGGGTAGTAAAAGCGGTTTTATACTAATCTGCTGGATGGATTTGGATTTGATTGTAGCCAGAGAACCCATCCATGAAGGACAAGGCCTCGTGGTCGACACAGTCATCGATAATTTGGTTGATGAAAGGGGTTGGGAAGTTGTCTTTGGGACAAGCATGGTTGAGATCGTGAAAGTCGGTATAGATGCAAATAGTGACCTATTTTTTGTTAAAAGGGATGGGGTTAGAGACCCATGAGGTATATGCAGTGGGTTATGTGAACCCTGTAGTGCATAACTTGTCAATTTCAGCTTTGATAACTGCCACTTTGGATGGTTGAAGTGGGCGTTGCTTTTGACGGAATGGGGTGACATCTGGAAATGTGTCGTTGTGATGTTCGACGATAGAAGGATCGAGGCCGAGCATCTTCGTGTATGACTAGGAAAAAATATCTCAATATTCCTGAAAGACAACTTTGTAAGCTGTGAGTTCCTTAGGGGAGTATGCGACACCAATTGTGATTTCTTCTATGATTCTTGGTTTAATGGAGACATCTATTTTGACAATGGGGGAGATATTGGCCATGTTTCTTTCTTCAAAATCATTGGGGGTAGGGATAGGGTTGTTGAACCAGTCTATATGCCCTGATGGAATAAAATACTTGGTTTCAATTGCACATATGGAGGCTTGGCTAGGAGTGTCAAAGGCTTCATGTGAGAGAAAAAGTGCTCTATGATAGAGTGAATTCCATGGGAAATCAGGGGTAGTGAGTTCCACAAGGATATCTTTGTCATAGTGAAAAATGTGAGAATACAACGGATCCATGGAGGTGACATGGGTGAGTGTCATAGTGGGATTGTATTCAAGTGGCAAAAACATATAGGGGATATCAAAACCATGTTGCGATGGCTCGCTTGAAATAAACCAAATTTCTAGACTCTGTGGGGGGTAAACTGTGGTAGGGGGTAAAATTTCCTGGGGGAAATGAACCAAAGAATTGGGAGGATTTGGGGGAAGATCCTTAGACAGTCTATCCATGCACCATGGAGGGGTGGGAAGTGACTCAGGTTCGGGGGAGCTGATGTGAATAGTATCTATATAAGGGATAGGGGGTGTCACTTGCATAACACGAGGTGAGGTGGTTGAATGATTTTGAATAAGGGTTACTTGGTGATGCCTGTATTCAATGATTGAAGGACATTGGTATGTGAAATGAGAAAGTGAGTTACAAAGAGAGAAAGGGCATCTCATCCATTCGGGGACTGAGGTCAAGACATAATGGATGTCGGTGACGTGGGTACCTGAAGGTTTTTGTGGAGAGGGATCTTGTTGAAAGGTTTGGCGTACCTCCATTAATCTCTATTGAAACTGAGGTAGATTTGGGAAATGATGAGTGTAGTGGCCATACTCTGAACATATGGAAAAAGATAATTTGGTTCACATCCCTTTACTTCCTCTAATGGGGGATGTTATGGTAGTACTAGGTGTGCTTGGTGAAGCGATGAGCAATGTGGTTGCTCGAGGGAGTTGAATCATATTGTGTAATTCAAGAAGAGAAGGACATCTATTAGTGGGGTGTCCCTCTCTTTTGTAGAGTGCACAAGGAGATTGAACTCGGGGAGGAAGTGAAGCGAAGGGATCCTTCTTCTTCCGTCTACCCCCAACCATAGCAGTGGTGCTGGCGATTGCGGGTGAGGGTGGTGTGGCCGTAGTGAGTATGGGAATATGCACTGGGATTCCCTCTAATTGAGGAGGGAGGGATGGTTGAGGAACCATCGAGGGAGGGTGTAGGTACCATATTGGGATGGTGAGCACCATGTTGGGAAGGGTAAGCATCACGGCTACCTGAAAAGCCTGTAATCTAGGTGGGGGGTATAATAAGGTAATTTTAGTGATGGCTTGGGGGATTGTCTCCCAAACTGGTATTTTCCCTTGGGGGAGGGGGAAATTGGGGATAAGTGGTGTAGTAGAGTTCTCAGGTGATCCCTGAGGTAAAATTTCTTCAATTGGTGGGATGTCGAGGTGTGGAGAAGCCTCAGTGGGAGGAATGGTGTCTTTGATGTCAGTTCCATCAGAAGATACAAAACACGCTTGTGTTGAGGGGTGTATG